>MCJB01051284.1:0-31872 GCA_002018475.1 Nicotiana obtusifolia | reverse complement strand
TTTTTCCAGCTTAAGGTCTACAATCGCTCGTTGATGGTATTTTAGACATAGGGTCTTCACTCATTAGTCTCTTTTCCAACATAGGGTCTCAACTCACAAGTTCATGATATTTTAGACATACTTTCTCCACTCACTAGTCTCTTTTCCAACATAAGGTCTCCATACCCTAGTTGATTTTATTTTAGACATAGGGTCTTCGCTCCCTAGTCGCTTTTCCAACATAGGGTCTCCACTACCTAGTCTTTTTTCGAACATAGGGTCTCCACTACCTAGTCTTTTTTCGAACATAGGGTCTCCACATGATATTTTTGACATAGGGTCTCAACTTTTTAGACTCTCTTTCCACATAAGGTCAACACTCCTCGATTAATATTATGTTAGACATAGGGTCTCAGCTCCCTAGTCTCATTTCCAACATAGGGTCTCCACTCCCTAGTTGATTTTATTTTAGACACAGGATCTCCATTCCCTAGTCTCGTTTCCATCATAAGTTCTCCAGTCCCTAGTTTATGGTATTTTAGATATAGGGTCTCCACTCCGTTGTCCTTTTTCATACATATGTCTCCACTTCTTATTTTTGACATAGAGTCTCCACTTCCTAGTCTCTTTTTCAACATAAGGCCAACACTACTGATTGATATTATGTTAGACATAGGGTCTCAGCTCCCTAGTCTCGTTTCCAACATAGGGTCTCCACTCCCTAGTTGATTTTATTATAGGTACAGGGTCTCCATTCCCAAGTCTCGTTTCCAACATAGGTTCTCCAGTCCCTAGTTTATGGTATTTTGGACATAGAATCCCCACTCCCTTGTCTCTTTTCCAACATAGGATCTCTACTTCCTAGTTGATGATATAGTAGACACAGGGACTCCACTTCCTAGTCTCTTTTCCAACATAGGGTCTCCACTCCCTAATTGATAGTATTTTAGACATAGGGTTTCCACTCCCTAGTCCCTTTTATAACATAGGGGCTAGTTAATTTTATTTTAGACAAAGGGTCTCTAGTCGCTTTTCCAACATAGGGTCTCCACTTCCTAGTTTATTTTATTTTGCAAATAGGGTCTACACTCCCTAGTCTCTTTTCCAACATTGTGTCTCCACTCCCTAGTTGATGGTATGTTAGGGTCTGCACTCCCTAGTCTGTTTTACAACACAAGGTCTCCACTCCTTAGTTGATGGTATTTTAGATTTAGGGTCTCCACTCCCAAGTCTCTTTTCTTATATAGGGTCTCCATTCCCTAGTTGATGATAATTTAGACATACGGTCTGCACTCCCTAGTCTGTTTTCCAACATAGGGTCTCCACAACCTAGTTGATTTTACATTAGGCATAGGTCCTCCACTCCCTAGTCGATTTTCCAATATATATTCTCCACTCTCTAGTTGATTTGATTTTAGAAATAGGTTCTCCATTCCCTAGTTGCTTTTCCAACATAGGGTCTCTACTCCCTAGTTTATTTTATAATAGACATAGAATCTCTATTCCCTAATCAGTTTTCAAACATAGGGTCTCTACTCCCTCGTCTCTTTTCCAACATAGGGCCTCCACTCCCTAGATAATTTAATTTTTAGACATAAGGCCTGCACTCTCTAGTCCCTTTTCCAACATAGGGTCTCCACTACCTAGCTAGTTGTATTTTAGACATAGGGTCTACACTCCCTAGTCCCTTTTCTAGCATAGGGTCTCCGCTCCCTACTTAATTTTATTTCAGACATAGGATCTCCACTCACTATTCGGTTTTCCAGCATAGGGTCTCCACTTCCTAGTTGATTTTATTTTAGACATAAGGTCTCCACTTCCTAGTCTCTTTTCCAGCTTAAGGTCTCCAATCCCTCGTTGATGGTATTTTAGACATAGGGTCTTCACTCACTAGTCTCTTTACCAACATCGGGTCTCAACTCACAAGTTGATAATATTTTAGCCATACGGTCTCCACTCCCTAGTTGATTTTATTTTTGACACAGGGTCTTCAATCCCTAGTCTCGTTTCCAACATAAGTTCTCCAGTCCCTAGTCTATGGTATTTGAGACATAGGGTCTCCACTCCGTTGTCCTTTTTCTTACATAGGGTCTCCACTTGATATTTTTGACATAGGGTCTCCACTTCCTAGTCTCTTTTTCAACATAAGGTCAATACTCCTGATTGATATTATGTTAGACATAGGGTCTCAGCTCCCTAGTATCGTTTCCAACATAGTATCTCCACTCCCTAGTTTATTTTATTTTAGATACAGGGTCTCCACTCCCTAGTTGATTTTTAAATATATGTTCTCCACTCTCTAGTTGATTTGATTTTAGAAATACGTTCTCCATTCCCTAGTCGCTTTTCCAACATAGGGTCTCTACTCCTTAGTTTATTTTATAATAGACATAGAATCTCCATTCCCTAATCAGTTTTCAAACATAGTGTCTCTACTCCCTCATCTCTTTTCCAACATAGGGCCTCCACTCCCTAGATAATTTAATTTTTAGACATAAGGCCTGCACTCTCTAGTCCCTTTTCCAACATAGGGTCTCCACTACCTAGCTAGTTGTATTTTAGACATAGGGTCTACACTCCCTAGTCCCTTTTCTAGCATAGGGTCTCCGCTCCCTACTTAATTTTATTTCAGACATAGGATCTCCACTCACTATTCGGTTTTCCAGCATAGGGTCTCCACTTCCTAGTTGATTTTATTTTAGACATAAGGTCTCCACTTCCTAGTCTCTTTTCCAGCTTAAGGTCTCCAATCCCTCGTTGATGGTATTTTAGACATAGGGTCTTCACTCACTAGTCTCTTTACCAACATCGGGTCTCAACTCACAAGTTGATAATATTTTAGCCATACGGTCTCCACTCCCTAGTTGATTTTATTTTTGACACAGGGTCTTCAATCCCTAGTCTCGTTTCCAACATAAGTTCTCCACTCTCTAGTCGCTTTTTCTACGTAGTGTCTCCCATGTTGATGATATTTTAGACATACACACTCCACTCACTAATCTCTTTTCCAACATAGGATCTCCATACCCTAGTTGATTATATTTTACACATAGGGTCTCCGCTACTTAGTCGCTTTTCCAACATAGGGTCATCATTCCCTAGTACATTTTATTTTAGACATAGGGTCTCCACTCCTTAGTCTCTTTTCCAACATAGGCTCTCCACTTCCTAGTAGATGGTATTTTAGACATAAGGTCTCTACTCCCTAGTCCTTTTTCATACATAGGGTCTCCACTTGATATTTTTGACATAGGATCTCCACTTCCTACTCTCTTTTTCAAGATAAGGTCAACACTCCTTGATTAATATTACGTTAGACATAGGGTCTCAGCTCCCTAGTCTTGTTTCCAACATAGGGTCTCCACTCCCTAGTTGATTTTATTTTAGACACAAGGTCTAAAATCCCTAATCCTGTTTACAACATAGGTTCTCCAATCCCTAGTTCATGGTATTTTAGACAGAGTCTCCACTCCCTAGTCTGTTTTCCAATATAGGGTCTCCACTTGCTAATTGATGATATATTAGACACAGGGAATCCACTCCCTAGTCTCTTCTCCAACATAGGGTCTCCAAACCCTAATTGATGGTATTTTAGACATAGGGTCTCCACACCCTAGTCTTTCTTCCTACATAGGTTCTCCACTCCCTAGTTGATGATAATTTACACATAGGTTCTACACTACCTAGTCACTTTTCCAGCATAGGGTCTCCACTCCCTAGATGATTTTATTTTAGACATAGGGTCTCCACTCCCTAGTCCATTTCCAACATAGGGTCTCCAGTACCTTGTTAGTTTTATTTGAGACATAGGGTCTGCACTCCCTAGTCCATTTTCTAACATAGGGTCTCCGCTCCCTAATTAATTTTATTTTAGACATAGGGTCTCCACTCTCTAATCGCTTTTCTAACATAGGGTCTCCACTTCCTAGTTGATTTTATTTTAGACATAAGGTCTCCATTCACTAATCTCTTTTCCAGCTTAAGGTCTCCAATCCCTCGTTTATGGTATTGTAGACATAGGGTATTTACTCACTAGTCTCTTTTTCAACATAGGGTCTATACTCCCGAGTTGATGATATTTTAGACATACGGTCTCCACTCACTAGTCTCTTTTTCAACATAGGGTCTCCATACCCTAGTTGATTTTATTTTAGACATATGGTCTCCGCTCCCTAGTCGCTTTTCCAACATAGGTTCTCCATACCCTAGTTGATTTTATATTAGGCATAGGGTCTGCACTCCTTAGTCTCTTTTCCAACATAGGGTCTCCACTTCCTAGTTGATGGTATTTTAGATATAGGATCTCTACTCCCTAGTCGTTTTTCATACATAGGGTCTCCACTTGATATTTTTGACATAGGGTCTCCACTTCCTAGTCTCTTTTTCAACATAAGGTCAACACTCCTTGATTGATATTATGTTAGGCATAGGGTCTCAGCTCCCTAGTAACGTTTCCAACATAGGGTCTCCACTCCCTAGTTGGTTTTATTTTAGACACAGGGTCTCCAATCCCTAGTCTCGTTTCAAATATAGGTTCTCCAGTCCCTAGTTTATGGTATTTTATACATAGAGTCTCCACTCCCTAGTCTCTTTTCCTAAATAGGGTCTCCACTTCCTAGTTGATGATATAGTAGACACAGAGAATCCACTCCCTAGCCTCTTTTCCAACATAGGGTCTCCACTCCCTAATTAATGGTATTTTACATATAGGGCCTCCACTCACTAGTCTCTCTTCCTAAATAGGGTCATCACTCCCTAGTTGATGATAATTTAGAAATAGGTTCTACACTCCCTAGTCTCTTTTTCAACATAGGGTCTCCACTCCCTAGTTGACTTTATTTTAGACATAGGGTCTCCAATCCCTAGTTTCGTTTCCTACATAGGTTCTCCAATCCATAGTTGATCGTATTTTAGACATAGAGTCTCCACTCCCTAGTCACTTTTCCAATATAGGGTCTCCACGCCCTAGTTGGTGATATATCAGACATAAGTTCTCCTCTCCCTAGTTGATTTTATTTTAGACATAAGGTCTCCAATCCCTAGTCTCGTTTCCAACATAGATTCTCCAATCCCTAGTTGATGGTATTTTAGACATAGGGTCTCTATTCCCTATTCTCATTTCCAATATAGGGTCTCCATTCCCTAGATGATGGTATTTTAGACATAGGGTCTCCACGCCCTAGTCCTTTTTCATACATAGGGTCTCCACTACCTAGTAAGTTTTATTTTAGAGATAGGGTATTTACTCACTAGTCTCTTTTTCACATAGGGTCTGTACTCCCGAGTTGATGATAATTCAGACATACGGTCTCCACTCAGTACTCTCTTTTTCAACATAGGGTCTCCATACCCTAGTTGATTTTATCTTAGACATACGGTCTTCACTCCCTAGCCGCTTTTCCAACATAGGTTCTCCGTTCCCTAGTTGATGGTATTTTAGACATAGGGTCTCCACTCTCTAGTCGCTTTTCCTACATAGTGTCTCCCATGTTGATGATATTTTAGACATACACACTCCACTCACCAATCTCTTTTCCAACATAGGATTTCCATACCCTAGTTGATTATATTTTAGACATAGAGTCTCCGCTTCTTAGTCGCTTTTCCAACACAGGGTCTTTATTCCCTAGTATATTTTATTTTAGACATAGGGTCTCCACTCCTTAGTCTCTTTTCCAACATAGGATCTCCACTTCCTAGTTGATGGTATTTTAGACATAGGGTCTCCACTCCCTAGTCCTTTTTAATACATAGGGTCTCCACTCCCTAGTCCTTTTTAATACATAGGGTCTCCACTTGCTAGTTGATGATATATTAGAAACATAGAATCCACTCCCTAGTCTCGTCTCCAACATAGGGTCTCCAAACCCTAATTGATGGTATTTTAGACATAGGGTCTCCACTCCCAAGTCTCTTTTCCTACATAGGGTCTCCACTCCCTAGTTGATTTTATTTTAGACATAGGGTCTCCAATCCCTAGTCGCGTTTCCAACAAAGGTTTTCCAATCCATAGTTGATGGTATTTTAGACATAGAGTCTCCACTCCCTAGTCTCTTTTCCAACATAGTGTCCTCTCTCCCTTGTAGATGATATATTTAACATAGGGTCTCCACTCCCTAGTTGATTTTATTTTAGACATATGGTCTCAAAACCCTAGTCTCGTTTCCCAACATAGGTTCTCCAATCCCTAGTTGATGGTATTTTGGACATAGGGTCTCCACTCTCTAGTTGTTGGTATTTTAGAAAGAGGGTCTCCATTCCCTCGTTGATTTTACTTTAGGAATAGGGTCTCTGTTCCCTAGTCGATTATCCAATATAGGTTCTCTACTCCCTAGTTGATTTAATTTTAGACATAGGTTCTCCATTCCCTGGTCGCTTTTCAAACATAGGGTCTCCACTCCCTAGTTTATTTTATAATAGACATAGAATCTCCATTCCCTAATCACTTTTCCAACATAGGGTCTCTACTCCCTAGTCTCTTTTTCAACATAGGGCCTCCACTCCCTAGATGATTTTATTTTAGATATAGGGTCTCCACTCCCTAGTCCATTTCCAACATAGGGTCTCCAGTGCCTTGTTAGTTTTATTTTAGACATAGGGTCTGCACTCCCTAGTCCCTTTTCTAACATTGGGTATCCGCTCCCTAGTTAATTTTATTTTAGACATAGGGTCTCCACTCTCAAGTCGCATTTCCAACATAGGGTCTCTACATGATATTTTAGACATACGGTTTTCACTCACTAGTCTTTTTTCCACACATAGGGTTTCCATACCCTAGTTGATTTTATTATATACATACGGTCTCCACTCCTTAGTTTTTTTTTCCAACATAGGGTCTCCACTTCCTAGTTGATGTTATTTTAGACATAGGGTCTCCACTCCCTTGTCCTTTTTCATGCATAGGGCCTCCACTTGATATTTTTGACATAGGGTCTCCACTTCCTAGTCTATTTTTCAACATATGGCCAACACACCTTAATTGATATTATTTTAGACATAGGGTCTCAGCTCCCTAGTCTCGTTTCCAACATAGAGTCTCCACTCCCTAGTTGATTTTATTTTAGATACAGGGTCTCCAATCCCTAGTCTCGTTTGCAACATAGATTCTCCAGTCCCTAGTTTATGGTATTTTATACATAGAGTCTCCACTCCCTAGTCTCTTTTCCAACATAGGGTCTCCACTTCCTAGTTGATGATATAGTAGACACAGGGACTCCACTCCCTAGTCTCTTTTCCAACATAGGGTCTACACTCCCTAATTGATGGTATTTTAGACATAGGGTCTCCACTCCCTAGTCTTTTTTCCTAAATAGGGTCTCCACTTCCTAGTTGATGATTGTTTAGACATAGGTTCGACACTCCCTACTCTCTTTTCAAACATAGGGTCTCCACTCCCTAGTTGATTTTATAGTAGACATAGAATCTCCAATCCATAGTTGATGGTATTTTAGACATAGAGTCTCCACTCCTTAGTCTCTTTTCCAACATACGGTCTCCACTCCCTAGTTGATGATATATTAGACATAGGGTCTCCATACCCTAGTTGATTTTATTTTAGACATAGGGTCTCCGCTCCCTAGTCGTTTTTCCAACATAGGGTCTCCATTCCCTTATTTATTTTATTTTAGACATAGGGTCTCCACTCCTTAGTCTCTATTCCAAAATGGGTCTCCACTTCCTAGTTGATGGTATTTTTGACATAGAGTCTCCACTCCCTAGTCCTTTTTCATACATAGGGTCTCCACTTGATATATTTGACATAGCGTCTCCACTTCCTAGTCTCTTTTTCAACATAAGTTCTGCACTCCTTAATTAATATTATTTTAGACATAGGATCTCAGCTCCCTACTCTCATTTCCAATATAGGTTCTATACTCCCTAGTCGATTTTATTTTAGACACAGGGTCTCAAATCCCTAATCCTGTTTTCAATATAAGTTCTCTACTCCCTAGTTTATGGTATTTTAGACATAGGGTCTCCACTCCCTAGTCTCTTTTCCCACGTAGGATCTTCATTCCCTAGTTGATGATATTTTAGACACAGGGTCTCCACTCCCAAGTCACTTTTCCTACTTAGGATCTCCACTCCCTAGTTGATTTTATTTTAGACATAGGTTCTCCATTCCCTAGTCGCTTTTCCAACATAAGGACTCGGCTCGCTAGTGGATTTTATAATAGACATAGAATCTCCACTCCCTAGTCGATTTTCCAACACAGGTTCTCCACTCCCTAGTTCATTTAATTTTAGATCTAGGTTTTCCTTTCCCTAGTCGCTTTTGCAACATAGGGTCTCAACTCCCTAGTTGATTTTATAATAGACATAGAATCTCCATTACCTAATCACTTTTCCAACATAGGCTCTCTACTCCCTAGTTTCTTTTCCAACATAGGGTCTCTACTCCCTAGTCTCTTTTCCAACATAGGGCCTCCACACCCTAGATGATTTTATTTTAAACATAGGGTCTCCACTCCCTAGTCCCTTTTCCAACATAGGGTCTCCTCTACCTAGTAAGTTTTATTTTAGAGATAGGGTATTTACTCACTAGTCTTTTTTTCACATAGGGTCTGTACTCCCGAGTTGATGATATTTTAGACATACGGTCTCCACTCAGTAGTCTCTTTTACAACATAGGGTCTCCATACCCTAGTTGATTTTATTTTAGACATAGTGTCTCCACTCCCTAGTCGCTTTTCCAACATAGGTTCTCCATTCCCTAGTTGATGGTATTTTAGGCATAGGGTCTCCACTCTCTAGTCGCTTTTTCTACATAGTGTCTCCCATGTTGATGATATTTTAGACATACACACTCCACTCACCAATCTCTTTTCCAACATAGGATTTCCATACCCTAGTTGATTATATTTTAGACATAGAGTCTCCGCTACTTAGTCGCTTTTCCAACATAGGGTCTTTATTCCCTAGTATATTTTATTTTAGACATAGGGTCTCCACACCTTAGTCTCTTTTCCAACATAGGGTCTCCACTTCCTAGTTGATGGTATTTTAGATATAGGGTCTCCACTCCCTAGTCCTTTTTAATACATAGGGTCTCCACTTCATATTTTTGACATAGGGTCTCCACTTCCTACTCTCTTTTTCAAGATAAGGTCAACACTCCTTGATTAATATTACGTTAGACACAGGGTCTCAGCCCCCTAGTCTTGTTTCCAACATAGGGTCTCCACTCCCTAGTTGATTTTATTTTAGACACAGGGTCTTTAATCCCTAATCCTGTTTACAACATAGGTTCTCCAATCCCTAGTTCATAGTATTTTAGACAGATTCTCCACTCCCTAGTCTGTTTTCCAACATAGAGTGTCCACTTTCTAGTTGATGATATATTAGACACATAGAATCCACTCCCTAGTCTCGTCTCCATCATAGGGTCTCCAAACCCTAATTGATGGTATTTTAGACATAGGTCTCCACTCCCTAGTCTCTCTTCCTACATAGGTTCTCCACTGCCTAGTTGTGATAATAATTTACACATAGGTTCTACACTACCTAGTCTCTTTTCCAACATAGGGTCTCCACTCCCTAGTTGATTTTATTTTAGACACAGGGTCTCAAATCCCTAATTCTGTTTACAACATAGGTTCTCCAATCCCTAGTTCATGGTATTTTAGACAGATTCTCCACTCCCTAGTCTGTTATCCAACATAGGGTGTCCACTTGCTAGTTGATGATATATTAGACACAGGGAATCCACTCCCTAGTCTCGTCTCCAACATAGGGTCTCCAAACCCTAATTGATGGTATTTTAGACATAGGGTCTCCACTCCCTAGTCTCTCTTCCTACATAGGATCTCCACTCCCTAGTTGATTTTATTTTAGACATAGGGTCTCCAATCCCTAGTCGCGTTTCCAACAAAGGTTTTCCAATCCATAGTTGATGGTATTTTAGACATAGAGTCTCCACTCCCTAGTCTCTTTTCCAACATAGTGTCCCCTCTCCCTTGTAGATGATATATTTAACATAGGGTCACCACTCCCTAGTTGATTTTATTTTAGACATATGGTCTCAAAACCCTAGTCTCGTTTCCCAACGTAGGTTCTCCAATCCCTAGTTGATGGTATTTTGGACATAGGGTCTCCACTACCTAGTCTCTTTTCCAACATAGGGTCTCCACTCTCTAGTTGTTGGTATTTTAGAAACAGGGTCTCCATTCCCTAGTTGATTTTACTTTAGGAATAGGGTCTCTATTCCCTAGTCGATTATCCAATATAGGTTCTCTACTCCCTAGTTAATTTAATTTTAGACATAGGTTCTCCATTCCCTGGTCGCTTTTCAAACATAGGGTCTCCACTCCCTAGTTGATTTTATAATAGACATAGAATCTCCATTCCCTAATCATTTTTCCAACATAAGGTCTCTACTCCCTAGTCTCTTTTACAACATAGGGCCTCCACTCCCTAGATGATTTTATTTTAGACATAGGGTCTCAACTCCCTAGTCCATTTCCAACATAGGGTCTCAAGTGCCTAGTTAGTTTTATTTTAGACATAGGGTCTGCACTCCCTAGTCCCTTTTCGAACATAGGGTCTCCGCTCCCTAGTTAATTTTATTTTAGACATAGGGTCTCCACTCTCTAGTCGCTTTTCCAATATAGGGTCTCCACTTCCTAGTTGATTTTATTTTAGACATAAGGTCTCCATTCCCTGACCTCTTTTCCAGCTTAAGGTCTCCAATCTCTCGTTTATGGTATTTTAGACATAGGGTATTTACTCACTAGTCTCTTTTCAACATAGGGTCTGTACTCTCGAGTTGATGATAATTTAGACATACGGTCTCCACTCACTAGTCTCTTTTTCAACATAGGGTCTCCATACCCTAGTTGATTTTATTTTATATATAGGGTCTCCGCTTCCTAGTCGCTTTTCCAACATAGGTGTTCCATTCCCTAGTTGACTTTATATTAGGCATAGGGTCTTCACTCCTTAGTCTCTTTTCCAACATAAGGTATCCACTTCCAAGTTGATGGTATTTTAGATATAGGGTCTCTACTCCCTAGTCGTTTTTCATACATAGGGTCTCCACTTCCTAGTCTCTTTTTCAAATTAAGGTCAACACTCCTTGATTGATACTATGTTAGGCATAGGGTCTCAGCTCCCTAGTCACGTTTCCAACATAGGGTCTCCACTCCCTAGTTGATTTTACTTTAGACACAGGGTCTCCAATCCCTAGTCTCGTTTCAAATATAGGTTCTCCAGCCCCTAGTTTATGGTATTTTAGACATAGACTCTCCACTCCCTAGTCTCTTTTCCTAAATAAGGTCTCCACTTCCTAGTTGATGATATAGTAGACACAGGGACTCCACTCCCTAGCCTCTTTTCCAACATAGGGTCTCCACTCCCTAAATAATGGTATTTTAGACATAGGGCCTCCACTTACTAGTCTCTCTTCCTAAATAGGGTCTCCACTCCCTAGTTGATGATAATTTAGACATAGGTTCTACACTCCCTAATCTCTTTTCCAACATAGGGTCTCCACTCCTTAGTTGAGTTTCTTTTAGACATAAGGTCTCCAATCCCTAGTTTTGTTTCCAACATAGGTTCTCCAATCCATAGTTGATGGTATTTTAGACATAGAATCTACACTCCCTAGTTGATAATATATCAGACATAGGTTCTCCTCTCCCTAGTTGATTTTATATTAGACATAAGGTCTCCAATCCCTAGTCTCGTTTCCAACATAGGTTCTCCAATCCCTAGTTGATGGTATTTTAGACATAGGGTCTCTACTCCCTATTCTCATTTCCAATATAGGGTCTCCACTCCCTAGTTGATGGTATTTTAGACATAGGGTCTCCACTCCCTAGTCCTTTTTCATACATAGGGTCTCCACTTGATATTTTTGATAGGATTTCCACTTCCTAGTCTCTTTTTCAACATAAGGTCTACACTCCTTAATTGATATTATTTTAGACGTAGGGTCTCAGCTCCCTATTCTCGTTTCCAACATAGGGTCTCCACTCTGTAGTAGATTTTATTTTTTACATAGGGTCTCCTATCCCTAGTCTCGTTTCAAACATAGGTTCTGCAATCCCTAGTTGATTGTATTTTAGACATTGGGTCTCCACTCCCTGGTCTCTTTTCCAACATAGGGTCTCCACTCCCTAGTTGATGGTATTTTAGATATAGGGTCAGCACTCCCTAGTAGATTTTATTTTCGACATAGGGTCTCCAATCCCTAGTCTCGTTTCCAACAAAGGTTTTCCAATCCATAGTTGATGGTATTTTAGATATAGAGTCTCCACTCCCTAGTCTCTTTTCCAACATAGTGTCTCCTCTCCCTAGTTGATGATATATTAAACATAGGGTCTCCACTCCCTAGTTGATTTTATTTTAGACATAGGGTCTTCAATCCCTAGTTTCGTTTCCTACATAGGTTCTCAAATCCTCAGTTGATGGTATTTTTGACATAGAGTCTCCACTCCCTAGTCATTTTTCCAATATAGGGTCTCCACTTGATATTTTTGAAATAGGCTCTCCACTTCCTAGTTTCTTCTTCAACATAAGGTCGACGCTCCTTGATTAATATTATGTTAGACATAAGGTCTCAGCTCCCTAGTCTCGTTTCCAACACAGAGTCTCCACTCCCCAGTTTATTTTATTTTAGACACAGGGTCTCCATTCCCTAGTCTCGTTTCCAATATAGGTTCTCCAGTCCCTAGTTTATGGTATTTTAGACATAGAGTCTCAACTCCCTAGTCTCTTTTCCTAAATAGGGTCTCCACTTCCTAGTTGATGATATAGTAGACACAGGGACTCCACTTCCTAGCCTCTTTTCCAACATAGGGTCTCCATTCCCTAATTCATGGTATTTTTGACATAGGGCCTCCACTCCCTAGTCTCTCTTCCTAAATAGGGTCTCCACTCCCTAGTTGATGATAATTTAGACATAGGTTCTACACTCCCTAGTCTCTTTTCCAACATAGGGTCTCCACTCCCTAGTTGATTTTATTTTAGATATAGGGTCTCCAATCCCTAGTTTTGTTTCCTACATAGGTTCTCCAATCCACAGTTGATGTTATTTTAGACATAGAGTCTTCACTCCCTAGTCACTTTTCCAACATAGGGTCTCCACTCTCTAGTTGATGATATATCAGACATAGGGTCTCCTCTCCCTTGTTGATTTTATTTTTGACATAAGGTCTCCAATCCCTAGTCTCGTTTCCAACATAGGTTCTCCAATCCCTAGTTGATGGTATTTTAGACATAGGGTCTCCACTCCCTAGTCCTTTTTCATAATAGGGTCTCCACTTGATATTTTTGACACAGGATCTCCACTTCCTAGTCTCTTTTTCAACATAAGGTCAACACTCCTTAATTGATATTATTTTAGACATAGGGTCTCAGCTCCATATTCTCGTTTTCAACATATGGTCTCCACTCCCTAGTCTCTTTTCCAACTTAGGTTCTCCAATCCTTAGTTGATGGTTTTTTGGACATAGGGTCTCCATTCCCTAGTCTCTTTTCCAACATAGTGTCTCCACTCCCTTGTTAATGGTATTTTAAAAATATGGTCTCCACTCCCTAGTTGATTTATTTTAAGAATAGGGTCTCCACTCCCTAGTCTATTATCCAATATAGATTCTCTACTCCCTAGTTGATTTAATTTTAGACATAGGCTCTCCATTTCCTGGTTGCTTTTCCAACATTGGGTCTCCACTCCCTAGTTGATTTTATAATAGACATAAAATCTCCATTCCCTAATAACTTTTTCAACATAAGGTCTCTACTGCCTAGTCTCTTTTCCAACATAGGGCCTCTACTACCTAGTTAGTTTTATTTTAGACATAGGGTCTGCACTCCCTAGTCCTTTTTCTAACATAGGGTCTCCGCTCCCTAGTTAATTTTATTTTAGACATAGGATCTCCACTCTCTAGTCGCATTTCCAACATAGGGTCTCCACTTCCTAGTTGATTTTATTTTGGACATAAGGTCTTCATTCCCAAGTCTCTTTTCCAGCTTAAGGTCTCCAATCCCTCGTTGATGGTATTTTAGACATAGGGTATTTACTCACTAGTCTCTTTTTCAACATAGTGTCTGTACTCCCGAGTTGATGATATTTTGGACAGACAGTCTCCACTCACTAGTCTCTTTTCCAACATAGGGTCTCCATACCCTAGTTGATTTTATTTTGACATAGGGTCTCCGCTCCCTAGTCGCTTTTCCAACATAGGCTCCCTATTCCCTAATTGATTTTATATTAGGCATAGTGTCTCCACTCCTTAGTTGCTTTTCCAACATAGGGTCTCCACTTCCTAGTTGATGGTATTTTAGACATAGGGTCTCTACTCCCTAGTCCTTTTTCATACATAGGGTCTCCACTTAATATTTTTGACATAGGTTCTCCACTTCCTAGTCTCTCTTTCAACATAAGGTCGACGCTCCTTGATTGATATTATGTTAGACATAGGGTCTCAGCTCCCTAGTCTCGTTTCTAACATAGAGTCTCAACTCCCTAGTTTATTTTATTTTAGATACAGGGTCTCCATTCCCTAGTCTCGTTTCCAATATAGGTTCTCCAGTACCTAGTTTATGGTATTTTAGACATAGAGTCTCAACTCCCTAGTCTCTTTTCCTAAATAGGGTCTCCACTTCCTAGTTGATGATATAGTAGACACAGGGACTCTACTCCCTATCCTCTTTTCCAACATAGGGTCTCCATTCCCTAATTAATGGTATTTTAGACATAGGGCCTCTACTACCTAGTCTCTCTTCCTAAATAGGGTCTCCACTCCGTAGTTGATGATAATTTGGACATAGGTTCTACACTCCCTAGTCTCTTTTTCAACATAGGGTCTCCACTCCCTAGTTGATTTTATTTTAGACATAGGGTCTCCAATCCCTAGTTTCGTTTCCTACATAGGTTCTCCAATCCATAGTTGATGGTATTTTAGACATAGAGTTTCCACTCCCTAGTTACTTTTCCAACATAGTGTCTCCACTCCCTATTTGATGATATATCAGATTCTCCTCTCCCTAGTAGATTTTACTTTAGACATAAGGTATCCAATCCATAGTCTTGTTTCCAACATAGGTTCTCCACTCCCTAGTTGATGGTCTTTTAGACATAGGGTGTCCACTCCCTAGTCCTTTTTCATACATAGGGTCTCAACTTGATATTATCGACATAGGATCTCCACTTCCTAGTATCTTTTTCAACATTAGGTCAACACTCCTTAATTGATATTATTTTTGACATAGGGTCTCAGCTCCCTAATGTCGTTTCCAATATAGGGTCTCCACTCCCTAATTGATTTTTTTTAGACACAGGGTCTCCACTCCCTAGTCTCTTTTCCAACATATTGTCTCCACTTCCTAGTTGATGATATATTAGACACAGGGACTCCACTCCCTAGTCTCTTTTCTAACATAGGGTCTCCACTCCCTAATTGATGGTATTTTAGACATAGGGTCTCTACTCCCTAGTCTCTCTTCTTACATAGGGTCTCCACACCCTAGTTGGTGATATATTAGACATAGGGTCTTCACTCCCTAGTTGGTGATAATTTAGACATAGGCTCTACATTCCCTAGTTTCTTTTCCAACATAGGGTCTCCACTCCATAATTGATGGTATTTTAGACATAGGGTCTCTACTCCCTAGTCTCTCTTCCTACATAGAGTCTCCACACCCTAGTTGGTGATATATTAGACATAGGGTCTCCACTCCCTAGTTGATGGTATTTTAGACATAGGGTCTCCACTCCCTAGTCTCTTTTCCAACATAGGGTCTCCACTCCCTAGTCGATGGTATTTTAGATAGAAGGCCTCCACTCCCAAGTCTCTTTTCCTACATAGGGTCTCCATTCCCTAGTTGATGATAATTTTGACATAGGGTCTGCACTCCCTGGTCTCTTTTCCAACATAGGGTCTCCACTCCCTAGTTAATTTTACTTTAGGCATAGGATTTTTACTCCCTAGTCGATTTGCCAATATAGGTTCTCTACTCCCTAGTTGATTTATTTTTAGAATAGGTTCTCCATTCCCCAATCGCTTTTCCAACATACGATCTCCACTCCATAGTCTCTTTTCCAGCATAGTGCCTCCACTCCCTAGATGATTTCTTTTTAGACATAGGGTCTCCACTCCCTAGTCCCTTTTCCAACTAAGGGTCTCCACTACCTAGTTAGTTTTATTTTAGACATAGGGTCTGCACTCCCTAGTCCCTTTTCTAACATAGACTCTACGCTCCCTAGTTAATTTTATTTTAGACAGAGGGTCTCCACTATCTAGACGCTTTTCCAACATAGGGTCTAAACTTCCTAGTTGATTTTATTTTACACATAAGGTCTCCACTTCCTAGTCTCTTTTCTAGCCTAAGGTCTCCAGTCCCCCGTTGATGGTATTTTAGACATAGGGTCTTCACTCACTAATCTCCTTTCCAACATAGGGTCTCTATTCCCAAGTTGATTTTATTTTACACATAAGGTCTCCACTACCTAGTTAGTTCTATTTTAGACATAGGGTCTTCAATCCCTAGTTTCGTTTCCTACATAGGTTCTCTAATCCATAGTTGATGGTATTTTGTACCTAGTCTCCACTCCCTAATCACTATTCCAACATAGAGTCTCCACTACCTAGTTGATGATATATTAGACATAGGGTCTCCACTCCCTAGTCCTTTTTCATACATAGGGTCTCCACTTGATATTTTTGACATAGGGTCTCCACTTCGTACTCTCTTTTTCAACATAAAGTCAACATTTCTTAATTGATATTATTTTAGACATAGGGTCTCAGCTCCCTAGTCTCGTTTCCAACATAGGGTCTCCATTCGCTAGTTGATTTTTTTTAGATACCAGGTCTTCAATCCGTAGTCTCGTTTCCAACATAGGTTCTTCAGTCCCTAGTTTATGGTATTTTAGACATAGAGTCTCCACTCCCTAGTCTCTTTTCCAACATATGGTCTACACTTCCTAGTTGATGATATCTTAGACACAGGGACTCCACTCCCTAGTCTCCTTTCTAACATAGGGTCTCCACTCTCTAATTGATGGTATTTTAGACATAAGGTCTCCACTCCCTAGTCTCTCTTTCTACATAGGGTTTCCTCTCCCTAGTTCATGATATATTGGACATAGGGTCTCCACTCCCAAGTCTCTTTTCCTACATAGGGTCTCCATTCCCTAATTGATGATAATTTAGACATAGGGTCTGCACTCCCTAGTCTCTTTTCCAACATAGGGTCTCCACTCCCTAGTTGATTTTATTTTATACATAGGGTCTCCAATCCCTAGTCTCGTTTCCAACATAGGTTCTGCAATCCCTAGTTGATGGTATTTTAGACATAGGGTCTCCACTCCCTAGTCTATTTTTCAACATATGGTCTCAATTTCCTATTTGATGATATATTAGACACAGGGAGTCCACTCCCTAGTCTCCTTTCTAACATTAGGTCTCCACTCCCTAATTGATGGTATTTTAGACATAGGGTCTCCACTCCCTACTCTCTCTTCCTACATAGGGTCTCCACACCCTAGTTGATGATATATTAGAAATTGGGTCTCCACTCCCTAGTTGATGATAATTTAAACATAGGTTCTACATTCCCTAGTCTCTTTTCCAACATAGGGTCTTCACTCCCTAGTTGATTTTATTTTAGACATAGGGTCTCCAATATCTAGTCTCATTTCCGACATAGGTTCTGCAATCCCTAGTTGATGGTATTCTAGACATAGAGTCTCCACTCCCTTGTCTCTTTTCCAACATAGGGTCTCCACTTCCTAGTTGATGATATCTTAGACACAGGGACTCCACTCCCTAGTCTCCTTTCTAACATAGGGTCTCCAGTCTCTAATTGATGGTATTTTAGACATAGTGTCTCCACTCCCTAGTCTCTCTTCCTACATAGGGTCTCCTCTCCCTAGTTGATGATATATTGGACATAGGGTCTCCACTCCCAAGTCTCTTTTCCTACATAGGGTCTCCATTCCCTAATTGATGATAATTTAGACATAGGGTCTACACTCCCTAGTCTCTTTTGCAACATAGGTTCTCCACTCCCTAGTTGATTTTATTTTAGACATAGGGTCTCCAATCCCTAGTCTCGTTTCCAACATAGGTTCTGCAATCCCTAGTTGATGGTATTTTAGACATAGGGTCTCCACTCCCTAGTTGATTTTATTTTAGACATTGCGTTTCGACACAGGGACTCCGCTCCCTAGTCTCCTTTCTAACATAGGGTCTCCACTCCCTAATTGATGGTATTTAAGACATAGGGTCTCCACTCCCTAGTCTCTCTTCCTACATAGGGTCTCCACTCCCTGGTTGATGATATATTAGACATAGGGTCTACATTCCCTAGTCTCTTGTCCAACATAGGGTCTCTACTCCCTAGTTGATGATAATTTAGACATAGGTTCTACATTCCCTAGTCTCTTGTCCAACATAGGGTCTCTACTCCCTAGTTGATTTTACTTTAGGCATAGAGTCTCTACTCCCTAGTTGATATAATTTTTGACATACGTTGTCTATTCCCTACTCGCTTTTCCAAAATAGAGTCTCCACTTCCTAGTTGATTGTGTAATAGACATAGAATCTCCATTCCCTAATCGCTTTTCCAACATAGCGTCTTTACTCCTTAGTCTCTTTTCCAACATAGGGCCTTTACTCCCTAGTTGATTTTACTCAGAAATAGTGTCTCCACTCCCTAGTCCCTTTCCAACTTAGTGTCTCCACTACCTAGTTAGTTTTATTTTAGACATAGGGTCTGCACTCCCTAGTCCCTTTTCTAACATAGGGTCTCCGCCCCCTAGTTAATTTTACTTTAGACATAGGGTCTCCACTCTCTAGTCGCTTTTCCAACATTGGGACTCCACTTCCTAGTTAATTTTCTTTTAGACATAAGGTCTCCATCCCTAGTCTCTTTTCCAGATTAAGGTCTCCAATCCCTCGTAGGGTCTCTACTCCAAATTTATAATATTTTAGACATACGGTCTCCACTCACGATCTCCATACCCTAGTTGATTTCATTTTAATCATAGGGTCTCCGCTCCCTAATCACTTTTCCAACATAGGGTATCCATTCCCTAGTTAATTTTATTTTAGACATACGGTCTTTACTACCTAGTCTCTTTTATATTAGACATAGGGTCTGCAGTCCCTAGTCCCTTTCCTAACATTGGGTATCTGCTCCCTAGTTAATTATATTTTAGACATAGGATCTCTACTCTATTGTCGCTTTTTCAACATAGGGTCTCCACTTCCTAGTTGATTTTAATTTAGACATAAGGTCTCCACTCCCTAGTCTCTTTTCCAACTAAAGGTCTCCAATCCCTCGTTGATGGTATTTTAGACATAGGGTCTTAACTCACTAGTCTCTTTTCTAAAATAAGGTATCTACTCCCAAGTTGATGTTATTTTAGACATACGGTCTCCACTCACTAGTGTCTTTTCCAATATAGGGTCTCCATACCTTAGTTTATTTTATTTTAGACATACGGTCTCCGCTCCCTAGTTGATGATATATTAGACATAGGGTCTCCTCTCCCTAGTTAATTTTTTTTTAGGCATAGGGTCTTCAATCCCTAGTCTCGTTTCCAACATAGGTTCTCCAGTCCCAAGTTGAAGGTATTCTAGACATAGGGTCTCCACTCCCTAGTTTCTTTTCCAACATATGGTCTTCATTCCCTAGTTGATGATAATTTTGACATAGGGTCTGCACTCCCTAGTCTCTTTTCCTACATAGGGTCTCCACTCTCTAGTTGATTTTACTTTAGGCATAGAGTCTACATTCCCTAGTCGATTTTCGAATATAGGTTCTCCATTCCCTATTTGATTTAATTTTAGACATACCTTCTCTATTCCCCAGTCGCTTTTCCAACATAGGGTCTCCACTCCCTAGTTGATTTCATAATAGACATAGAATCTCCATTCCCTAATTGCTTTTCCAACATAGGGTCTCTACTCCTTAGTCTCTTTTCCAACATAGTGCCTCCACTCCCTAGATGATTTTATTTAGACATAGGGTCTCCACTCCCTAGTCTCTTTTCCAGCTGAAGGTCTCCAATCCCTCGTTGATGGTATTTTAGACATAGGGTCTTCACTCACTAGTCTCTTTTCTAAAATAAGGTATCTACTCCCAAGTTGATTATATTTTAGACATACGGTCTCCACACACTAGTCTCTTTTCCAACATAGGGTCTCCATACCTTAGTTGATATTATTTTAGACATACGGTCTCCGCTCCCTAGTTGATGATATATTAGACATAGGGTCTCCTCTCCCTAGTTAATTTTATTTTAGGCATAGGGTCTTCAATCCATAATCTCGTTTCCAACATAGATTCTCCAATCCCAAGTTGATGGTATTCTAGACATAGAGTCTCCACTCCCTAGTTTCTTTTCCAACATATGGTCTTCATTCCATAGTTGATGATAATTTAGACATAGGGTCTGCACTCCCTAGTCTCTTTTCCTACATAAGGTCTCCACTCTCTAGTTGATTTTACTTTAGGCGTAGGGTCTCCATTCCCTAGTCGATTTTCGAATATAGGTTCTCCATTCCCTATTTGATTTAATTTTAGACATACCTTCTCTATTCCCCAGTCGCTTTTCCAACATAGGGTCTCCATTCCCTAGTTTATTTCGTAATAGACGTAGAATCTCCATTCCCTAATCGCTTTTCCAACATTGGGTCTCTACTCCTTAGTCTCTTTTCCAACATAGGGCCTCCACTCCCTAGATGATTTTATTTAGACATAGGGTCTCTACTCCCTAGTCCTTTTTCCAACTTAGGGTCTCCACTACCTAGTTAGTTTTATTTTAGACATAGGGTCTGCACTCACTAGTCTCTTTTCTAAAATAAGGTATCTACTCCCAAGTTGATGATATTTTAGACATACGGTCTCCACTCACTAGTCTCTTTTCCAACATAGGGTCTCCATACCTTAGTTGATTTTATTTTAGACATACGGTCTCCGCTCCCTAGTTGATGATATATTAGACATAGGGTCTCCTCTCCCTAGTTAATTTTTTTAGGCATAGGGTCTTCAATCCCTAGTCTCGTTTCCAACATAGATTCTCCAATCCCAAGTTGATGGTATTCTAGACATAGGGTCTCCACACCCTAGTTTCTTTTCCAACATACGGTCTTCATTCCCTAGTTGATGATAATTTTGACATAGGGTCTGCACTCCCTAGTCTCTTTTCCTACATAGGGTCTCCACTCTCTAGTTGATTTTACTTTAGGCATAGAGTCTCCACTCCCTAGTCAATTTTCGAATATAGGTTCTCCATTCCCTATTTGATTAATTTTAGACATACGTTCTCTATTCCTCAGTCGCTTTTCCAACATAGGGTCTCCACTCCCTAGTTGATTTCATAATAGACATAAAATCTCCATTCCCGAATCGCTTTTCCAACATAGGGTCTCTACTCCTTAGTCTCTTTTCCAACATAGGGCCTCCACTCCATAGATGATTTTATATAGACATAGGGTCTCCACTCCCTAGTCCCTTTTCCAACTTAGGGTCTCCACTACCTAGTTAGTTTTATTTTAGACATAGGGTCTGCACTCTCTAGTTCCTTTTCTAACATAGGGTTTCCGCTCCCTAGTAAATTTTACTCTAGACATAGGGTCTCCACTCTCTAGTCGTTTTTCCAACATTGGGTCTCTACTTCCTAGTTGATTTTATTTTAGACATAATGTCTCCACTCCCTAGTCTCTTTTCCAGCTTAAGGTCTCCAATCCCTCGTTGATGGTATTTTAGACATACGGTCTCCACTCACCAGTCTCTTTTCAAGCATAGGGTCTCCATACCCTAGTTGATTTTATTTTAATTATAGGGTCTTCGCTCCCTAGTTGCTTTTCCAATATAGGGTCTCCATTCCCTAGTTGATTTTATTTGTAACATAGGGTCTTCACTACCTAGTTAGTTTTATATTAGACATAGGGTCTGCAGTCCCTAGTCCCTTTTCTAAATAGGGTCTCTGCTCCCTAGTTAATTTTATTTTAAACATAGGGTCTCTACTCTATAGTCGATTTTCCAACATTGTGTCTCCACTTCCTAGTTGATTTTATTTTAGATATAATGTCTCCACTCCCTAATCTCTTTTCCTGCAGAAGGTCTCCAATCCCTCGTTTATGGAATTTTAGACATAGGGTCTTCACTCACTAGTCTCTTTTCCAACATAGGGTCTGTACTTCCAAGTTGATGATATTTTAGACATACGGTCTCTACCCACTAGTCTCTTTTCCAACATACGGTCTCCATACCCTTGTTGATTTTATTTTAGACATAGGGTCTCCGCTCTATAGTCGTCTTTCCAACATAGGGTCTCCATTTCGTAGTTGATTTTATTTAACACATAGGGTCTCCACTCCTTAGTCTCTTTTCAAACATAGGGTCTCCACTTCCTAGTTGATGGTCTTTTAGACATAGGGTCTTCACTCCCTAGCCCTTTTTCATTCATAGGGTCTCCACTTGATATTTTTGACATTGGGTCTCCACTTCCTAGTCTCTTTTTCAACATAAGGCCTGCACTCCTTAATTGATATTAATTTAGACACGGGGTCTCCAATCCTTAGTCTCGTTTCCAACATATGTTCTCCAGTCCCTAGTTTATGGTATTTTAGATATAGAGTCTCCACTCCCTAATCTCTTTTCCAACATAGGGTCTCCACTTCCTAGTTGATGATATATAAGACACAGGGTCTCCACTCCCTAGTCTCTCTTTCAACATAGGGTCTCCACTCCCTAGTTGATGGTATTTTAGACCAATGGTCTCCACTCCTTAGTCTCTTTTACTACATAAGGTCTCAACTCCCTAGTTGATGATAATTTAGACATAGGGTCTGCACTCCCTAGTTGATTTTATATTAGACAAAGGGTCTTCACTCCTTAGTCGGTTTTCCAATATAGGATCTCCATTCCCGAGTTGATTTTATTTTAGACATAACTTCTCCACTCCCTAGTCTCTTTTCCAACATAGGGTCTCCATTTCCTATTTGATGATATATTAGACATAGGGTCTCCACTCATTAATTGATGGTATTTTAGACATAGGGTCTCCACTCCCTAGTCTCTCTTCCTATGTAGGGTCTCTACTCCCTAGTTGATGATAATTTAGACATAAGTTCTACACTCCCTAGTCTCTTTTCCAACATAGGGTCTCTACTCCCTAGTTGATTTTATTTTAGACATAGGGTCTCCAATCCCTAATCTCGCTTCCAACATAGGTTCTCCAATCCATAGTTGGTTGGTATTTTAGACATAGGGTCTCCACTTCCTAGTCTCTTTTCCAACATAAGGTCTCCACTCCCTAGTTGATTTTATTTTAGACATAGCGTTTCCAATCCCTAGTCTCGTTTCCAACATAGGTTCTCCAATCCCTAGTTGATGGTATCTTAGATATAGGGTGTCCATTCCCTTCAACAAGGTATTTTAGTCGTAGGGTCTCCACTCCCTAGTCTCTTTTCCAACATAGGGTGTTCACTCCCTAGTTGAGGGTATTTTAGACATATGGTCACCACACCCAAGACTCTTTTCCTACAAAGGGCCTCCATTCCTTAGCTGATGATAATTTTGACATAGGGCCTACGCCCTAGTCTCTTTTCCAACATAGGGTCTCCCCTCCCTTGTTGATTTTACATTAGGCATTGGGTCTCCACTCTCTAGTCGATTTTCCAATATAGGGTCTCCACTCCCTAGTTGATTTAATATTAGATATAGGTTCTTTATTCTCTAGATGCTTGTCCAGCATAAAGGCTCCACTCCCTAGTTTATTTTATAATAGACGTAGAATATCCATTCCCTTATCGCTTTTCCAACATAAGATCTCCACTACCTAGTTGTTTTTCCAACATAGGGTCTCCACTCCATAGTTGTTTTTATTTTAGATATAGGGTCTCTACTGCCTAGTCGCTTTTCCAACATAAGGTATCCACTACCTAGTTAATTTTTTTTTTTAGATATAGGGTTTGCACTCCCTAGTCTCTTTTCTAACATAGGGTATCCATTCCCTAGTTGATTTTACTTTTGATATAGGGTCTCAGCTCCTTTGTCGCTTTTCCAACATAGGGTCTACACTCCCTAGTTGATTTTATTTTATACATATGGTCTCCATTCTCTAGTTGATTTTATTTTAGACATAGGGTCTCCACACCCTAGTCACTTTTCCAACATAGTGTCTCCATTACCTAGTTGATTTTATTTTTGTCATAGGCTCTCCATTCCCTAGTCGCTTTTTAACATGGGTTCTCCACTCCCTTGTTAATTTTATTTCAGACATAGGGTCTGCACTTTCTAGGCTCTTTTCCAACGTTAGGTCTCCACTTCCTAGTTGATTTTATTATAGACATAAGGTCTCGACTCCCTAGACTCTTTTCCAGCTTAAGGTCTCAAATCCCACGTTCATGCTCTTTTAGACATAGGGTCTTCACTCCGTAGTCTCTTTTCCAACATAGGGTCTCCACTCTCTAGTTAATGATATTTTAGACATAGGTTCTCCCTTGTTGATTGTATTTTAGACCAGTGGTCTCCACTCCCTAGTCTCTTTTCCTACATAGGATCTTCACTCCCTAGTTGATGATAAGTTAGACATAGGGTCTGCACTCCCTAGTTGATTTTATTTTAGACAAAGGGTCTTCACTCCCTAGTCGGTTTTCCAATATAGGATCTCCATTCTCGAGTTGATTTTCTTTTAGGCATAGGTTCTCCACTAGCTAGCCTCTTTTCCAACATAGGGTCTCTGCTTCCTAGTTGATGATATATTAGACATAGGGACTCCACTCCCTAGTGACTTTTCCAACATAGGGTCTCCACTCCCTAATTGATGGTATATAAGGCATAGGGTTTCCACTCCCTAATTGATGGTATTTTAGACATAGGGTCTCCACTCCCTAGTCTCTCTTCCTATGTAGGGCCTCCACTCCCTAGTTGATGATAATTTAGACATAGGTTCTACACTCCCTAGTCTCTTTTCCAACATAGGGTCTCCATTCCCTAGTTGATTTTATTTTAGACATAGGGTCTCCAATCCCTAGTCTCGTTTCCAACATAGGTTCTCCAATCCATAGTTGATGGTATTTTAGACATAGAGTCTCCACTTCCTAGTCTGTTTTCCAACATAAGGTCTCCACTCCCTAGTTGATGATATATTAGACATAGGGTCTCTACTCCCTAGTTGATTTTATTTTAGATATAGGGTCTCCAATCCCTAGTCTCGTTTCCAACATAGGTTCTCCAATCCCTAGTTGATGGTATCTTAGACATAGGGTCTCCACTCCCTTCAACAAGGTATTTTAGTCATAGGGTCTCCACTCCCTAATCTCTTTTCCAACATAGGGTGTCCATTCCCTAGTTGACGGTATTTAGACACAGGGTCACCACACCCAAGACTCTTTTCCTACATAGGACCTTCATTCCTTAGTTGATGATAATTTTGACATAGGGTCTACTCCCTTGTCTCTTTTCCAACATAGGGTCTCCCCTCCCTAGTTGATTTTACTTTAGGCATAGGGTCTCCACTTCCTAGTCGATTTTCCAATATATGGTCTCCACTCCCTAGTTGATTTAATATTAGACATAGGTTCTTTATTCCCTAGACACTTGTCCAGCATAAGAGCTCCACTCCCTAGTCTCTTTTCCAAAAGACATAGAATATCCATCCCCTTATCGCTTTTCCAACATAAGGTCTACACTACCTAGTCGTTTTTCCAACAATGGTTCTCCACTCCATAGTTGTTTTTATTTTAGACATAGGGTCTCCACTGCCTAGTCGTTTTTCCAACATAGGGTATCCACTACCTAGTTAAATATTTTTTTTAGACATAGTGTTTGCACTCCCTAGTCTCTTTTCTAACATAGGGTCTCCATTTCCTAGTTGATTTTATATTAGACATATGGTCTCAGCTCCCTAGTCGCTTTTCCAACATAGGGTCTACACTCCCTAGTTGATTTTATTTTTTACATAAGGTCTCCCCTCTCTAGTTGATTTTATTTTAGACATACGGTCTCTACTCCCTAGTCTCCTTTCCAACATAGTGTCTCCACTACCTAGTTGATTTTATTTTTTACATAGGCTCTCCATTCCCTAGTCATTTTTCCAACATAGGGTTTCCACTCCCTTGTTAATTTTATTTTAGACATAGGGTCTCCACTTTCTAGGCTCTTTTCCAACGTTGGGTCTCTACTTCCTAGTTGATTTTACTATAGACATAAGGTCTCGACTCCCTAGTCTCTTTTCCAGCTTAAGGTCTCAAATACCACGTTGATGGTATTTTAGACATAGGTTCTTCACTCCCTAGTCTCTTTTCCAACATAGGGTCTCCACTCCCTAGTTAATGATATTTTAGACATAGGGTCTCCACTCCCTAGTCCTTTTTCATACACAGGGTCTCCACTTGATATTTTTGGCGTAGGGTCACCACTTTCTAGTCTCTTTTCTAACATAAAGTCTGCACTCCTTAATTGATATTATTTTAAACATAGGGTCTCAGCTCCCTAGTCTCGTTTCAAAGATAAGGTCTCTACTCCCTAGTTGATGTTATTTTAGACACAGGGTCTCCAATCTCTAGTCCCGTTTCTGACATAGGTTTTCCAATCCCTAGTTTATGGTATTTTAGACTTACAGTCTCCAATCCCTAGTCTCTTTTCCAACATAGGATCTCCACTTCCTAGTTGATGATATTTAAGACAATGGGAGTCCTCTCCCTAGTCTCTTTTCCAACATAGGGTCTCCACTCCCTAATTGATGGTATTTTAGACATAGGGTCTCCACTCCCTAGTTGATGATATATTAGACATAGGGTCTCCAGTCCCTAGTTGATTTTATTTTAGACATAGGGTCTCCAATCCCTAGTCTCCTTTCCAACATAGGTTCTCCTCTCCCTAGTTGATGGTATTATAGACATAGAGTCTCCACTCCCTAATCTCTTTTCCAACATAGGGTCTCGACTCCCTAGTTGATGATATATTAGAGATAGGGTTTCCACTCCCTAGTGGATTATATTTTTGACATAGGGTCTCCAATCCCTAGTCTCGTATCCAACATAGGTTCCCCAATCTCTAGTTGATAGTATTTTAGACATTGGGTCTCAACTCTCTATTCTCTTTTCCAACATAGGGTCTCCATTCCCTAGATGATGATAATTGGGACCTAGAGTCTGCACTCCCTACTCTCTTTTGCCAACATAGGGTCTCCACTCCGTAGTTGATTTTACTTTAGGCATAGGGTCTCCACTCCATAGTCGACTTTCAAATATAGGGTCTCCAATCCCTAATTGATTTAATTTTAGACATAGGTTCACCATTCCCAAGTCGCTTTTCTAACATAGGGTCTCACTCCCTAGTTTATTTTATAATAGACATAGAATCTCCATTCTCTAGTCATTTTTCCAACATAGGGTCTCCACTCCCTAGTCGCTTTTCCAACTTCGGGTCTCCACTAATAGTTGATTTTATTTTAGACATAGGGTCTCAACTCCCTAGTTGCTTTTCAAACATAGAGTCTCCACTGCCTAGTTAATTTTATTGACATGGGGTTAGCGCTCCCTAGTCTCTTTTCTAACATAGGGTCTACGCTCCCTAGTTAATTTTATTTTATACATAGGGTCTCCACTCTCTAGTCTCTTTTCCAACCTAGGGTCTCCACTCCCTAGTCTTTTTTCCAGCTCAAGGAATCCAATCCCTCGTTGATGGTATATTAGACATAGGGTCTTCACTCCCCAGTCTCTTTTCCAACACTGGGTCTCCACTCCTTAGTTGATGGTATTTTAGACATAGGGTCACCACTCTCTAGTCTCTCTTCCTACATAGGGTCTCCACTTCCTAGTTGATGACAATTTAGATATAGGTTCTACACTCTCAAGTCTCTTTTCCAACATAGGGTCTTCACTCCCTAGTTGATTTTATTTTAGACATATGGCCTCCAATCTCTAGTCTCGTTTCCAACATAGGTTCTCCAATCCCTTGTTGATGGTATTTTAGACATAAAGTCTCCATTCCCTAGCCTCTTTTCCAACATAAGGTCTCCACTCCCTAGTTGATGATATGTTAGCCATAGGGTCTCCACTCCCTAGTTGATTTAATTTTAGCCATAGGGTCTCCAATCCCTAGTCTCATTTCCAACATAGGTTCTCCACTCCCTGGTTTATGGTATTTTAGACATAGGGTCTCCACTCCCTGTTCTCTTTTCCAACATAGGGTCTCCACTCTTTTGTTGATGGTATTTTAGACATAGGTTCTACACTCCCTAGTCTCTTTTCCAACATAGGGTCTCCACTCTCTATTTTATTTTATTTTAGACATAGGGTCTCCAATCCCTAGTCTCGTTTCCAACTCTCCAATCCATAGGTGATGGTATTTTGACATAGAGTCTCCACTCCCTATTCTCTTTTCTAACATATGGCCTATACTCCCTAGTTGATGATATATTAAACATAGTGTCTCCACTCCCTAGTTGATTTTATTTTAGACATAGGTCTCCAATCCCTAACCTCGTTTCCAACATCGGTTCTCCAATCCCTAGTTGACTGAATTTTAGACATTGGGTCTCCACTCCCTAGTCTCATTTCAAACATAGGGTCTCCACTCTCTAGTTAATGGTATTTTAGACATAGGGTCTCCACTCCCTAGTCTATTTTCCAACATAAGATCTCCACTCCCAAGTTGATGGTATCTTAGACTCAGGGTCTCCACTCCCATGTCTCTTTTCCTACATAGGTCTCCATTCCCTAGTTGATGAAAATTTTGACATAGATTCTGCACTACCTAGTCTCTTTTCCATCATAGGGTCGCCGCTCCCTAGTCGATTTTCCAATATAGGTTCTCCCCTCCCTAGTTGATTTAATTTTAGACATAGGTTCTTCATTCCTTAGTTGTTTTACCAACATAGGGTTTCCACTCCCTAGTTATTTTTATAACAAAAATATAATCTCCATTCCCTAGTCGGTTTTCCAACATAGGGGTATCCAATTATAGTTGATTTTATTTTCGATATAGGGTCTCAACTCCATAGTCGTTTTTCAAACATAGGGTCTCCACTACCTAGTTAATTTTATTGACATAGGGTCTACACTCCCTAGTCTCTCTTCTAACATAGGGTCTCCGCTCCCTAGTTAATTTTATTTTATACATAGTGTTTCCACTCTCTAGTCGCTTTTCCAACATAGGGTCTCCACTTACTAGTTGATTTTATGTTAGACATAAGGTCTTCACTCCCTAGTGTCTTTTCCAGTTTAAGGTCTCCAATCCCTCCTTCATGGTATATTAGACATAGGGTCTTCACTCTCTAGTCTTTTTTCCAACAAAGGTTCTATACTCCCAAGTTTATGATATTTTAGACATAGGGTCTCCACTCACCAGTCTCTTTTCCAACATAGGGTTTCCATACCTAGTTTATTTTATTTTAGACAAAGGGTCTCCGCTCCCTAGTCGCTTTTCCAACATAGGGTCTCTATTCCCTAGTTGATTTTAGTTTAGACATAGGGTCTCCACTCCTTAGTCTCTTTTCCAACATAGGGTCTCCACTTCCTAATTGATGGTATTTTTGACATAGGGTCTCCACTCCCTAGCATCTTTTCCAACATAGGGTCTTCATTCCCCAGTTGACGGTATTTAAGAAATAGGGTCTCCACTCCTTAGTCTCTTTTCCAACATAGGGTCTCCACTTCCTAGTTGAAGGTATTTTAGACATAGGGTCTCCATTCCCTAGTCGCTTTTCAACCATAGGGTCTCCACTCCCTAGTAGATTTTATAATAGACATAGAATCTCCATTCCCTTATCGCTTTTCCAACACAAGGTCTCCACTATCTAGTCGCTTTTCCAACATAGGGTCTCCACTCCATAGTCGCTTTTCCAACATAGGGTCTCTACTACCTAGTTAATATTTTTTTTGACATAGGGTCTGCACTCCCTAGTCTCTTTTCTAAAATAGGGTCTCCATTTCCTAATTGATTTTATTTTAGACATAGGGTCTCAGCTTCCTAGTCGCTTTTCAAACATAGGGTCTACACTCCCTAGTTGATTTTATTTTATACATAAGGTCTCCACTCTCTAGTTGATTTTATTTTAGACATAGGGTCTCCGTTCCTTATTCTCTTTTCCAATATAGTGTCTCCACTACCTAGTTGATTTTATTTTTGACATAGGCTCTCCATTCCCTAGTCCTTTTTCATACACAGGGTCTCCACTTGATATTTTTGACATAGGGTCACCACTTCCTATTCTCTTTTTTAACATAAGGTCTGCTCTCCTTAATTGATATTATTTTAGACATTGGGTCCCAGCTCTCTAGTCTCGTTTCCAAGCTAGGGTCTCCATTCCCTAGTTGATTTGATTTTAGACACAAGGTCTCCAGTCTCTAGTCCCGTTTCTAACATAGGTTCTCCAATCCCTAGTTTATGGTATTTTAGACATAGAGTCACCAGTCCCTAGTCTCTTTTCCAACATAGGGTATCCACTTCCTTGTTGATGATATATTAGACACAGGGACTCCACTCCCGAATTGATGGTATTTTTGACATAGGGTCTCCACTCCCTATCCTCTCTTCCAACAAAGGGTCTCCACTCCTTAGTCTCTCTTCCTACATAGGGTCTCTACGCCCTAGTTGATGACATATTAGACATAGGGTCTCCACTCCCTAGTTGATTTTTTATTAGACATAGGGTCTCCAATCACTAGTCTCTTTTCCAACATAGGGTCTCCACTCCCTAGTTGATGATATATTAGAGATAGGGTATCCACTTCCTAGTGGACTTTATTTTTGACATAGGGTCTCCAATCCCTAGTCTCATTTCCAACATAGGTTCCCCACTCCCTAATTGATGGTATTTTAGACACAGGGTCTCAACCCCTAAGTCTCTCTTCTTACATAGGGTCTCCATTCCCTAGTTGATGAAAATTTAGACATAGAGTCTCCACTGCCTAGTTGATCTTACTTTAGGCATATGGTCTCCACTCCCGAGTCGACTTTCCAATATAGGGTCTCCACTACCTAGTTGATTTAATTTTAGACATGGGTTTTCCATTCCCTAGTCGCTTTTCCAACATAGAATTTCCACTCCCTAGTTGTTTTTATAAAAGACATAGAATCTCCATACCCTAGTCGTTTTTCCAACATAGTGTCTCTACTCCCAAGTCGCTTTTCCAACATCGGGGTCTCCACTTATAATTGATTTTATTTTAGACATAAAGTCTCAACTCCCTAGTCTCTGTTCCAACATAGGGTCTCCACTACCTAGTTGATGGTATTTTAGACACAGGGTCTCCACCCCCGAGTCTCTCTTCTTATATAGGGTTTCCATTCCCTAGTTGATGATAATGTAGACATAGAATCTCCACTCCCTAGTTGATTTTACTTTAGGCATAGGGTCTCCACTCCCTAGTCGACTTTCCAATATAGGATCTCCACTCCCTGGTTGATTTAATTTTAGACATAGGTTCTCCATTCCCTAGCAGCTTTTCAAACATAGAGTCTCCACTCGCTAGTTGTTTTTATAAAAGACATAGAATCTCCATACCCTAGTCGTTTTTCCAACATAGTATCTCTACTCCCTAGTCGCTTTTCCAACATCGGATGTCCATTTATAGTTGATTTTATTTTGAACGTAGGGTCTCAACTCCATAGTTGATTTTCAAACATAAGGTCTCCACTACCTAGTTAATTTTATTGACATAGTGTCTGCACTCCCTAGTCTCTTTTCTAACATAGGATCTCCGCTCCCTAGTTAATTTTATTTTATACATAGGGTCTCCACTCTCTAGTCACTTTTCCAACATAGGTTCTCCAATCCCTTGTTGATGGTATTTTAGACATAGAGTCTCCACTCCCTAGCCTCTTTTCCAACATAGGGTCTCCACTCCCTAGTTGATGATATATTAGCCATAGGGTCTCCACTCCCTAGTTGATTTAATTTTAGCCATAGGGTCTCCAATCCCT
>MCJB01051283.1:1517-52697 GCA_002018475.1 Nicotiana obtusifolia | reverse complement strand
AAAACAATACTATAACATGATTAAACTAATATAACATTTAAGAGATTATCAGGAATATAAAAGTTTAGCTATTCATAATGATAAATAAATTTACCTCTGTTGGTAGATTTTCCTCTGTAGTATTTGAAGTAGTTGGCGATATATGCTCCATGTATGAACAAAGTAGTTTATTTCTTAATATATATTTTTGTACAAAGAGAGGGGTCAGTGAGATAAGAGAAATGTGAGGAAGGTTTTGCCCGTGGAAGGCTTCTCTTGGGCTTCCTTCCTCCGTCTCTGCCTTCTTCTATTTATACATGAAGAAAAACTATTAACAAAAAGTCCTAATTGCCCTTTCTACTTTACAAATGGGCGGTTCTAATTAAAAGTCAAAAAGTAAAAAAGTTAACCGTCCTTTTCTTTACACTTGGACGATTGAAAATTAAAGATCAAAAAGCAAAATACTATACTATTTTTGGCTTTATTACATAGCTGTCTTCTTTTATGTCGTTTTCCTTTGCTTTATGTCACTTTCTCTGCAGCGTCCTTTATTTTCTTGCTGTATGTGGTCCTCATTTTGTTGGTGATCAATTACTTGCTGTATGTGGTCTAGAATTCTGAAATCTGTGGGAGGGGAGTTTTCAGTAAATTGTTCTTTATAGAAAGAGATAGCTTCTTCTATTATACCCTCTTCATTCTCAATCCATATTCCTGTGTTATTTTGAATTCTGTTAATTTGGAGTTTCTTCCTTCTGCCATTGACCATGGCGTGGAAGAATTTGGTATTTCTGTCTCCGTCCTTGAACCAAGTCATTCTTGCCTTTTGCTTCAAGAATTGTTCTTCAATGGCAAGGTGTTTGATCATTTGAGCTTGCACTTTATGGAGTCTTGCTCTATTCTGCGCAGTTGGCCTAGTCTCAAATTGTTTTTCATGGACTAGGACTACTTCTTCCATGTCGATTATGTTCTGGAAGATGTCTCCGTAGGTTTCTTTACTCCACTTTGTCAGAACTTTTTTCATTCTTTTGAGCTTGTGGTTGAAGATAAGGAAGGGGTCCCCTTGGAAGTCAGCATGCCAATTTTCTCGTACAGTTGCTAGAAAAGTTTCATGTTTGATCCAGAAGTTGAGAAATCTGAAGGGTTTCCTGATTACTTTTGATTCTTTCTTCAAATGTAGGAGTAGAGGACTGTGATCAAAGCCAATCTTTGTCAAGTGGTTGAGTTCAATTGTGGGGAAATCATGCTGGAAATTTTGATTGATCAGACATCTGTCAAGTCTCTTGAAGATACAGTCTTCGTCTGCTCTCCCATTCCACCATGTGAAGATACTTCCTTTGTAGTCTAATTCTGTTAAGCAACAAGTGTTAATGCAGTGGTTGAAGTCGTCCACTTCATTGAAAGTAACTGGAAGTCCTCCATATTTTTCTTCTTGGTCTCTGATAACATTGAAATCGCCTCCTACTAGCCATGCTTTGTTCATATATTGAGCTAAGTCATATAGGGTGTCCCATAGCTCGATTCTTTCTGTAGCTATGCATTTGGCATATACCAGGGTGAGAATCAGTTCCTGATGTGTGGTTGTGTGCATTAATTTTAGAGTTAACTGTTGCGTTGTATCTGACAGGGTGCTGATATCATAAACTTCATCAATGAAAGCCTAGATTTTATTGGAAACATTGGCTACTGCTTGTGTAAAACCAATTCTTCTTTTATAATTATCCAGTTTCTTCATTTGCTGCTTTGGCTCCATGATGCCGATGAAGTCGAAATGATGTTTATTGTGGAGTGTGATCAGTCTTTCGAACGCTTGCATTGTGTTGACCGATCGTATGTTCCAGATTATGGCATTCATTGGGATTTGCTTGGGAGGGTTGCTACTCCTCTTTCTTTAGAGGAGTTATTGTTGCTTCTGCTTTGCTTTTTCTGTGGATGTATCTTTGATCTCAAAATGTTGGTTTGTGTTGGCGATATGTCCCCCTGCTGGGCTATGTGGGATATGTTTTGATTAAGATCTTCATCATCCATGTCTTGGTCTGTGTAGTATTTATCAGTTTTCTTTTGAATTTTTCTAGTTGCTGCAGAGTTTTTTGGTGTAATGATTGCTTGTAGTCTTGCTCGTATTATGTCTTTTCTGATAGTTGGATCATAGTCGGCAAAACCTTTCTTTGTTGCGGTGGTTATTCCTTGTTGAGTTTTGGGCTCTGTTCGGTCACTTATTGCCTTCCCGTGGATGGATAGGGCCATTTTGTTTTGCAGTTCATTTTCACATGTTCCAGTTGTTCCCTCATCTTCGCTCTGTACCCCTTCTGGTATCTTTCCATTTTCCGAACCTTCGTCTGATTGCTCTGCCCATAGTCTTCCAATTATTGGCTATGTATAGCTATTTGTAATGCTGTCAGCAGCTTCTTGTCTTTCACTTGAGGAGGCAATATTGTTATGGCTGTTAAGAGGGGTGTTTTGCTGTTGCGTGCTGCTTCTGTGCCCTACTTTGTTGTAGAAGTTTTTGAGAACCCATGAAGATGTAGAGTCTGAGGGACTCTCAGTTGTGTTGCTAGCACTTTCTTCCTTTTTAGTAGTGGTTTGAGTTGTGATTATATTTTGGTTGCACTCCTTGCTTGTCACTATGTTGGCCTTTGCAGCAGTTGTGCGTGTGTTGGATGATGAAGCTGTTAAAGCAGTTTGCCTTGCTGCTTGTGATGCTGATTCACCAGTGTTGTGCAAGTTTCTGAGTTGAGGGATTTCAAGACAGGTTGAGGTTGAGGCTGATGTTGTTAAGAGTTGGTTTGATTCCTTTGTGGGATATGATCTGTTTGCTTTCTGGTTAGCAGGTATCTGTGTTGGCTCAAGTGTGTTTTTTGATTTCTTTCTTTTGGTGTTCAAAATTGGGGCATTAGTGCAATCAGTTTTGTCTGAGGCAGCAAAGCTTGTTGAAATTTGTTCGAGAGTAATCCTTGTGTTTGCTTCCTCAACAGCTTGTACAGATCTGTTATTTGAGATGCTGCTCCTTACATTTGAGGTTGGGGGTACTGGAGCAAGTTTGCCAAGTTCAGTTTCTGCAGGGCGTTCAGTTATGCCTAAATCAGCTGCTGTAAGGCATCCTATTTGAGCATTTGCCAAAGTTCTATGATCAAACATATCAGTTTCATAAACAGCTCTCCGTCCAGTGGAATTTCCATTTCTTTCATTGTCCTTCTCATTCAGAGATTCAAAGTTGGGAAGTANCTTTCTTTAGAGGAGTTATTGTTGCTTCTGCTTTGCTTTTTCTGTGGATGTATCTTTGATCTCAAAATGTTGGTTTGTGTTGGCGATATGTCCCCTGCTGGGCTATGTGGGATATGTTTTGATTAAGATCTTCATCATCCATGTCTTGGTCTGTGTAGTATTTATCAGTTTTCTTTTGAATTTTTCCAGTTGCTGCAGAGTTTTTTGGTGTAATGATTGCTTGTAGTCTTGCTCGTATTATGTCTTTTCTGGTAGTTGGATCATAGTCGGCAAAACCTTTCTTTGTTGCGGTGGTTATTCCTTGTTGAGTTTTAGGCTCTGTTCGGTCACTTATTGCCTTCCCGTGGATGGATAGGGCCATTTTGTTTTGCAGTTCATTTTCACATGTTCCAGTTGTTCCCTCATCTTCGCTCTGTGCCCCTTCTGGTATCTTTCCATCTTCCGAACCTTCGTCTAACCAGTAACATTAAACACTATGAGCACAGAAAACCCCAGCCGACAAACTGACCCAATCCCTTTCCGGCGAGCTACCTATCTGCATGGACAAGCGATTGTGAAATTCACGGAGGCAGAAATCATTCGCATGAACAAAATCGAGGGTTTGCAATTTTCGGTTCTGGGAAAGTTCTCCTATGGCTGGCCGGAGATACAAGAGCTCAGACGAATTATTCCGATACAATGTGGTATCAAAGGAGATTGTAATATCGGTTACTTCAGAGACAAGCTGGTTCTTATCAGACTAACACTTTGGGAGGATTTCATCAAACTCACCTCCAAAAGTACATACTACCTGAAGGCTAAGGATTGTTTCGAATATCAAATGAGGCAACAAATTTATGATACGAAATTCAAGCTGGGGGAGGAAACGCCAATGGCTATGGCGTGGATTTCGTTCCCGCACCTACTGCCCACTTATTTCATAAAAGAGTGTCTCTTCTCACTCGCATCAGCTGTGGGTAAACCAGTACACCTCGACTTGGCAACAATTAACAAAACGAGACCCAGTTGCGCAAGAGTTAAAGTCTTGGTAGATCTTCTGGCTGATTTGCCCAAAAAAGTCAGATTGGATATCGAAAATGAAGCAACGGGGGAAATCAGAACGGAATGAGTCAGAATACAATACGACTACCTTCCCAAATACTGCAAGGAATGCAAATTACAAGGGCACGACATGCTTGAGTGCTGGAAATTACATCCAGAAACATACAAAAAATCAGAACACACTCAAGTCAAGGTACCTGATCAAATAAAAGCCAAAGGCAAAGCAGTGGAAACAGGAAGCAAGCACAACCAGGATTCAGCCCCCATAATGATTCTATCCAGCGGCAAAGTCGTAGGCAAAGCAAGTCAACAATGGCAAGAAATAAAGGACAACCGAGTGCAAGGCAAATTGAAACACAAAGAAGGAACTCAGAAAGCAACAACCAATAAGGAACAACATATCAGAATGGCCAATATGTTTGATGTTCTAAATGACCAGACAAACTTCAGCCAAACTGATAATGCCAAAGGTCAGATTACTGTGTTGGAAACTGCTGTGACTGGTAGTGGAAATACACAAACTAAGTGTCTTGCCGATGGCCCCAATGTGCATTCAAATAATCAGACAAAAACTAGCCAAACTGAAATTACCAATGTCCAGATTTCTGTTTTGGAAGCTGCTGTGACTGGCCATGGTAATGCACAAACTAGATGTCACCCCGATGGCTCCATTGTGAATTCATATGATCAGACAAATTACAGCCAAACTGATAATGCCAAAGGTCAGATTACTGCTTTGGAAGCTGCTGTGACTGGTCGTGGAAATGCACAAACTAAGTGTCTTGCCGATAGCCCCAATGTGCTTTCAAATGATCAAACAGATATAGCAATACTTCCCAACTTTGAATCTCTGAATGAGAAGGACAATGAAAGAAATGGAAATTCCACTGGACGGAGAGCTGTTTATGAAACTGATATGTTTGATCATAGAACTTTGGCAAATGCTCAAATAGGATGCCTTACAGCAGCTGATTTAGGCATAACTAAACGCCCTACAGAAAATGAACTTGGCAAACTTGCTCCAGTACCCCCAACCTCAAATGTAAGGAGCAGCATCTCAAATAACAGATCTTTACAAGCTGTTGAGGAATCAAACACAAGGAGTACTCTCGAACAAATTTCAACAAGCTTTGCTGCCTCAAACAAAACTGATTGCACTAATGCCCCAATTTTGAACACCAAAACAAAGAAATCAAAAAACACACTTGGGCCAACACAGATACCTGCTAACCAGAAAGCAAACAGATCATATCCCACAAAGGAATCAAACCAACTCTTAACAACATCAGCCTCAACCTCAACCTGTCTTGAAATCCCTCAACTCAGAAACTTGCACAACACTGGTGAATCAGCATCACAAGCAGCAAGGCAAACAGCTTTAACAGCCTCATCATCCAACACACGCACAACTGCTGCAAAGGCCAACACAGTGACAAGCAAGGAGTGCAACCAAAATATAATCACAACTCAAACCACTACTAAAAAGGAAGAAAGTGCTAACAACACAACTGAGAGTCCCTCAGACTCTACATCTTTATGGGTTCTCAAAAACTTCTACAACAAAGTAGGGCACAGAAGCAGCACGCAACAGCAAAACATCCCTCTTAACAGCCATAACAATATTGCCTCCTCAAGTGAAAGACAAGAAGCTGCTGACAGCATTAGAGGTTGGGGTGGGAAAGTGTTGGTATTTGGGGTTAGGTGGGCTGGGGGGGTAAGGTTTGGGGGCTGACCAGCCTGGAAATCTCCGGCCGCCGTTGCCATTGGCGACTGTAATTGAGCTTCGAGAGGTGGGGGTGTTTTTCTTTTTCTGGTCGCCGCTGTTTCTCACTCTAATGTCTGTGGTACTTGATTTTTGCTGCGGATAATAGGTGGCCAGTTCACTGATTTCACCGGCCGGTGCCGGCACCGGCGAAAAAAGCTCCTGTTACTCAAAACCCTAGACCCGGCACCTCCGAAGGACGTGGAGCTTACCGATCAAGCTAAACACGAACAACACATAAGAAAGAGGTCTATCAGTCTGTCTATCCAAACCTGCATGCATGAAATGCAGTGCCCCCAGGAAAGGGACGTCAGTACGAAATAATGTACTGAGTATGTAAGGTAATAGAATAACTGAAAGCTGAAACTAAACTAATAATATAATAATTAAAAGTAACTGGGAGTCAAAAATGATCTGGAGATATGCCTACCTGCTGATACTGACTCAACTCTCTCAATATAGTAAGTACAACAGTCGTCCGGCCCTATAAGGCTCGGAAGGTGTAATTGCTCGGCCGTAGTAGGCTTGCTCATAGGTTCTCGACCATACTACGCTCGGTATATCGGCCATTTTGGGCTTGCTCATAGGCGCTCGACCACACTAGGCTCGGCATATAACTTACCATCTGATATGAGGTTGCCCAATATGGGCTTGCCCACCGATTATTGCTCGATGGTGGTCAAAATACTGTAATACTATATATCACACATATAGATATATATAGACCCTCTACTCTCTTGAATGGAAGAAGACAATACTTAACTAAATATAAGGTTCCGATAAGGGAGGATACCATAGTTTATGAGACTCGGATAATGTATATAAATTAAGGAATACGAACTTATCTTTATGTCTCGTTATCAAATGCATGTTGTTACGAGATCATGCCAAAATAAAGGAAAGGTTTAGCCTTAACATACCTTATCACGATCTTTCCAATAACCACGTTGAACTCGTCTCTTCACATATTAATCTACAACAATGATAATATATTATCTTAAGTTACGAAAGGTAGAACTATCGCACAACGAATGATAAGCTTATTTTATATTAAAACGGGCAGCATCTCCCCTATAATCTTTATTTCCTCCCAATTCTAGACAACACCAACAACACAAGAACACATCAATAACAACATATATACATCAATTTCCAACCTTATATCCATAACAAAATACCATAAAACATCCCAACACACCCCAATCTCTTCATACACAAAACGACCACCGTTGTAGTGTGAAACAGCCCGAAAATGTTACGACGAACGACCAGCCCACCACCCTGAATTTATGTGGTGTTTCTCCAATCCCTTTATCCTCCAAAACTCCATGAAACAGTAGCAAAACACGCAATGCAACAACAATATGAAACAGCCCACAAAATAGTCCACTACAAGTTGAATAACTCGAGCTCACGACTTCCGATCACCGTCCCGTGAGTTCTTACAATTATAGAATGACTTTCCATACACCTCCAGCAGAAAAAATGGATAAAAAGAGCAGTATACTTACCTTATTTTTTTAATATCTCAGCTCCTATCTTCGTTCTTCAAACCCTAGGGCTTGAAAAGAAGAGAAAATCAATTAGGGTTTGTGTTTCAATTTTTGGGAGGATCTTTGCAGGGGCTTATCTTTTGTTTTTATGCCCTATTAACAGTGTGAATACGAAGGAAATAGGCCCTTAAAAGGTCTCTTTGGCCGACCCGAACTGGCCCCTTTTTGGACATATGTAGTCCTCTCATTTAAGCAAGTAGGTGACAACCTACTTGTCACCTAGCAGTCTACGCGGTCTCACAAAATTGCATATATCTCTATACTCCAACGTCGTATTAAAAAACGGTTAAATGCATTAGAAAATAGACTTATAGATCGTCAATATGACGGGTGGATCACCCCGTAGCTCTAAGTATATTGGGAGAAAATTGTAGTGGCATTTGACCCAAATTTCAGTAAGACTTATGAACGTAACTTGTGATGACTTTCATCGACTTTTGTTCTACAACTCGCTTGACTTCAGAACTTAACGCACGACTATCATATGACTAAAATAAGTCAAAAAATAACCATCTTATCATGTAAGAACCCTAGTCTTACCCCAAAGGCACGGGTTTTAACATTCTCTACTTGTCAACTTTCAACGAAATATTATTTTCTTCAATTCCTTTAGCTTCAAAACCTTACAACCCTCTTTTTACTTGTTGTTCATGATCTTCAATATTTTTAAACTCCGAGGTAACATGATAACTTACTTTATATACTTTCAAAGATGATCTCATTTTTGGGGTGTAACACACAACTCGCTTGACTTCAAAACGTAACACACGACTATCATAAGAGTAAAATAACTCATAACATAACCTCATTATCATGCCAAGCACCCTAGTCTCACCCCAAAAATATATGTTATGACATTCCCTACTTGTAGACTTCCAACGAAACTTATTTTCTTCGATTCGTTCAGCTTCTAAGTGTTCCAACCCTCTTGGTACTTGTAATCGATGATCTTAATATTTGTAACCTCCAAAGTAACATGATTGACTCACTTTATGTACCTTCAAAGATGATCTCGTTTATGAGTTTATATCAATTGACTTACGATGCACTCTTACGTACGAAAACATGGGGTGTAACAACAAACTCGCGAATATAGATCTCAGCCAGCCGCTCTAAAGAATATGTAGTTTCCATCGGAATGAAATGCGCCGACTTGGTAAACCTATCCACAATGAACCATACTGCATTAGATTTCTTCAAAGTCCTTGGGAGCCCAACAACGAAATCCATGGTAATACACTCCCACTTCCACTCGGGAATCTCAAGTCTCTAAAGCAAACCGCCAAGTCTCTGATGCTCGTACTTCACCTGCTGGTAATTCAAACACCGAGCCACATACTCAACTATATCTTTCTTCATTCTTCTCCACCAATAATGCTGCCTCAAATCCTGATACATCTTGGCGGCACCCGAATGAATGGAATACTGCAAACCGTGGGACTCCTCAAGAATCAACCCAGGAAGCCCATCCATATTAGGCACACAAATCCGACCCTGCATCCGCAATACCCCATCCTCTCCTTAAGGACAAGCAAATAGGGGTCGTCATACTAACACTCTCTGATGCGTTCATACAAAGAAGACCGAGAGACCGTGCAAGCAAGAACCTACTAGGCTCCAAAACATCTAACCTCATGAACTGATTGGCCAAGGCCTGAACATCTGATGCTAGCAGTCTCTCACCAGCTAGAATATATGCAAGGCTACCCATACTCACAGCCTTTCTACTCAAGGCATCCTCCACCACATTGGCCTTCCTTAGATGGTACGAAAAGGTGATATCATAGTCATTTAACAACTGTAACCATCTCCATTGTCTCAAATTTAGATCCTTTTTCTTGAATAAATGTTGTAGACTCTGATGATTAGCGAATACCTCGCCTGACTCGGCGTAGAGGTAATTCCTCCTAATATTCAATGCATGAAAAATAGCTGCCAACTCTAAGTCATGAATAGGGTAATTTTTCTCGTGAACCTTCAACTGCCAAGACGCGTATGCAATCACTCTACCATCTTGCATCAATACTGCACCAAGCCAATACGCAATGCATCACAATATAGAGTGTAGGATCCCAAACTCGTAGGCAACACCAACACCGGAGTTGTAGTCAAAGCAGTCTTGAGCTTCTGAAAGCTCAACTCACACTCGTTGGACTACCTGAATGGGTCACCCTTCTAGGTCAATCTAGTCAATGAGGTAGCGATAGATGAAAACCCCTCCACGAACCGGCAATAATAACCCACCAAACCCAAGAAGCTCCGAATCCTATAGCTTAAGTAGATCTAGGCTAGTTCTAAATTGCCTCAATCTTTTTAGGATCCACTTTAATGCCCTCGGAAGATACCACGTGCCCCAAAAGGGAAATCGAATCCAAGCAAAACTCACACTTTGAAAACTTGGCATATAACTGACTATCTCTCAAGGTCTGAAGTACAATCCGTAGATGCTACTCATTCTCCTCTCGACTGCGGGAGTATACCAAAATATCATCAATGAAGACGATCACAAAAGAATCAAGATAGGGCTTGAATACTCGGTTCATCAAATCCATAAATGATGCTAGGGCATTTGTCAAGCCAAATGACATCACTAGGAACTCATAATTCCAATACCTAGTCCAGAAAGTTGTCTTAGGGACATCCAATGGCCTAATCTTGAACTGATGGTAGTCAGACCTCAAATCAATCTTCAAATACACCTTGGAACCCTGAAGCTGATCAAATAAGTCATCAATCCTCGGAAAAGGATACTTGTTCTTGATAGACACTATGTTCAACTACCGATAATAAATACACATCCTCATCGTACCATCCTTCTTCTTCACGAAAAACACTGGTACACCCCAGGGTAAGACACTAAGTCTAATAAGTCCCTTATCAAATAAATCTTGCAATTGCTCCATCAATTCCTTCAACTGAGTTGGGGCCATACGGTATGCTGAAACAGAAATGGGCTGAGTGCCCAGAGCCAAGTCAATACAAAAGTCGATATCTCAGCCAGATGTCATCCCCGGCAAATGTGTAGGAAACACCTCTAGAAACTTACGCACAACTGGTACTGAATCCATGGAAGGAACCTCCGCACTACGATCAAGAATACAGGCAAAATATGCAAGACATCCCTTCTGGACCATATGTTGAGCCTTCACATAAGAAATACCCTTACTAGTAGAATGGCCAGGAGTCCCTCTCCACTCTAATCGAGGCAACCCCGGCATGGCAAAGTTACGTCTTGGCGTGACAGTCCAATATAGTATGATAAGGTGACAACTAATCCATGCCCAAAATAACATCAAAGTCCTCCATATCAAGAAGTAGAAGATCTACACTAGTCTCAAGGATCCCGATAGAAACCACATACGAGCGATAAACACGATTTACAACAATAGAATCTCCCACAGGCATGGATACATATACAGGAGCGCTCAAAGAATCACGAGCTATAAGCAGATATGAAGCAAAATAGGATGACATGTAGGAATAAGTAGAGCCAGGATCAAATAGAACTTAGGCATCTCTATGGCAAACTAGAACAATACCTGTAATGATAGCGGCAGATGACTCTGCCTCAATACTAGCTGGAAATGCATAAAAACGGGGCTGGGCCCACCACTATGACCTCCGCCTCTCGGACGCCCTCTAGCTGGCTAGCCTCCAACCTCTAACGACCTGTCCTCCACCTCTAATGGCTTGACCTCCACCTCTTGCAGCCTGACCCCTGTCTATAGCTGTCTGAGAGGCGGTGAATCAATGGTGCCGGAACTATGGAACAAGCACTCTATTGTGGCATGCCGCCTTGTGACCTAGGGCAAAATCTAGCAACGTGCCTCGGATCTCCAATAATATAACTAGCCCTCGGTTGTTGAGACTACTGACCCTGGAACTGGCCTTGTCGACCTGGATAACCACCCTGATAACTTTGGATCGGAGATGCATTAAGAGGAGCTGATGGTGCATTGTAGGCTAGCTGCTCAATACGAGACACATAAGAACCACGACTACCCGAAGCACCAAGGGATGCCTATAGCGCTAACTGAAATGGCCTGAGAGGATAGCCCCAACCAAATGAACCCCTGCCTCCAGACGAGGCACCATTGAAACTACCAGAATGATGAGGCCTCTTCTCAAATACTGCCTTCCTACTCTGTCCACGAATCATCTTTATCCGTCTAGCAATCTCTACGACCCTCTAGAAAGAAATATCATCTCTGGTCACCTTGGCCATATGTAGCCTAATACCGAAAGTAAGTCCATCAATGAATCTCCTCACTCTCACCATCTAAGTAGGGAGTAAGATAGTTGCATGGCGAGCTAGGTCCACAAATCGGGTCTCATACTGGGTAACAATCATGCTACCCTGCTGAAGACGCTCAAACTGCATGTGGTACTCCTCTCTCAAAGTGAAAGGAATAAACATCTCCAGAAACAACTGCAAAAACTTATCCCAAGTGTGTGGGGGTGAACCAGCTGGTCCGCTCCGCACATGATCCTGCCACCCTCTTTTGGCCGAACCGGTCATCTGAAACACTGCAAAGTCTACTCCATTGGACTCAACAATACCCATGCTGCGCAGCACCTCGAAGCAACAGTCCAAATAGTCATGTGGGTCCTCAAAATTGTGCACCGCTGAAATGGATAGGGAAGAGCTTTGTGAAATTATCCAACCTCATCACTCCCTTAGAAGACATCGCGAGCCTCTCCCTGGTCTGTGTAGCAATAACAGGCTAAACTACCCCAGCTGGTTGGACTACTGGAGTTTGATATATGGGGGTCATCTACTCTGGAGTGTGAGTAGAGGAAATCTGTGCTCCTCCCCCATCCTGAGAGATAGTTGGTGCTACCGAAAATGCACTGGTCTAGGCCACATACTTCATAAGGCCCACAAAACGGACTAGAGCATCCTGAAGTACGGGAGTGGCTATAAATCCATTCGAGACCTGAGCGAGTCCGACTGGTGCGGTCTGAGCTTGAATCTCTTCCTTTTGAACAAGCTGAGGCTCCACAGTGGGTGCTGCTGCACGAGCTCTAGGCTGAGCTCTGCCTCAGCCACGGCCTCTGGCTCGACCTCGGCCTCTACCCTTGGTAGTGGCTGCAACAAGGAGCTCCGGCTCCTGTCCGATGGTAGATGATGTGCGTGTTCTCACCATCTATGAGAGAACAAGAATGGAATGATTCAAACATCAATGATAGAATAAAATCACACGATAGGGAAAGAAAGAAGTGAAATTTTCATGAAAATCCATAGCCTCTAGAAGATAGGTACAGACGTCTCTGTACTGATCCTCCAGACTCTACTAATCTTGCTCGTGACTCATGAGACCTAAAGCAACCTAGTGCTCTGATACCAACTTGTCACGATCCGAAATTCCCAACCTCGGGACTGTGATGGGGCCTAACATCCACTTGCTAGGCAAGCCGACGTGAATAAGGTAATTAACAAATTTTTAACAGTTAAAAATAAAGTAATTATATTTGATGAGAAATATATTCCGAATTTAATGCAGCGTGAATATAAGCAACGTGATACTAACTACTCCCAAAAATTTGGAGTCACAAGTACTTGAGCTACTAGAATACTACATACATGGTCTGAGCAAATACAACTATTTGAAGCTAGATAAACAGTAAAGATAGGAAATGGAAATGGACTTAAATGTCTATGGACGCCAGTGAAGATAGTGAAACTGATCCGAGCCGATGTACCTCTAAGCACCGCTGGAACCAATACCAGTATCTGCACAAGAAGTGCAGAAGTGTAGTATGAGTACAACCGGCCCAATATACTCCGTAAGTCTCGAGCCTAACCTCGATGAGGCAGTGACAGGCTATGACAAGACACTCACGTAAAAACCTTGTACAAGTATATATAAAGCAGTAAAATAACAAGAAGAACGATAAAATATTAACCGGGAGGAGACATGCAAAAGGGGAGATATCATAGAAACTGCAAGTATGAAATAACAAAATAACATTTCTGAAATAAAAAACAATGTAAGCAAGTAAATCACCAAAATTGGAAACCAAACAAGGCAATGAAATGAAGATGAATGGCACGACATCACCCTTCAAGCTTTTACTCTCATCCTTACCATGTAATATCATGAATATAATGGCACGACATCACCCTTCATGCTTTTTTTTGCCACCATGGCATCAACCTTCGTGCTTTAACTCTCAAATCTCTTAATATATGATAATGAATTCAAATAAGACACGGCAACACCCTTCGTGTTTTCCTCTCTTCCTCACCAAACAACAATACAAATTCGAATAATAAAAATCAAGGCGGGAAAACAATTTCACTTCTGTTACAGTGCCACGATATCAAACTCAACTTCAAAATATACAACATCTTTAAATTAAACAATGAATACAAAACGAATAATTAAAAGAAGTAATAATCTAACATAAGCATGGATAACATAATTAATGAAACAATTTAATACAAAGAAACAATTTTCACCCGCATGCTTTAACCCAATGACAATGCATAGATACTCGTCATCTCACTTATGCGTTGTCCCCACACATAAACCACGTATAAAATAGACCAACAAGTCCAAATCCCCAATTTCTACTTAAATCTCTAACTTCTACCATGAAAAAAGCATAGATTAAGGATTAGAATCAATAGGTGTTTATGGAAATGTAAGGAAACAAGTTAAAATCTACTAACCTATGAAGTTGGGATAAAAAATCTCTTCAAAATTGCCTCTAGGCCGAGCTCAAACTTGAAAATGGTGAAAAATGAGAAGAAATCCCTATTTTGAAACTTTAAATCACTGGGAGTCAGGTGTTCTTCACGTTCGCGAAACTCCTGACGCAATATCGAAGAATTAATAGCCAAAAGGTCATCGCTTTCGTGGGAACCCTTCGTGTTCGCGAGGGCTTGATCCCCTCTTGCGTTTGCGTTCGCGACCCAACGCCTGCGTTCGTGTAGGGTAACCACCAGAATCCCCTTAAACCTTTGTGTTCGCTTGTGAACGGCCGTGTTCGCTTATGATAGTCCCTCCACTGCTTCACATTTGCGACCGGTTCTCTGCATTCGCATAAAAGAACTCCACCCCTGTCCCAGTTTCCTTTCACGATCGCGAACCACGTTGCACCAAACATCAGCAGATAGCTGAACTTGCAATTTTTCTAAGTTTAAATGGTCCGTAGCCTATCCGAAACTCACTCGAGCTCCAAACCAAACATGCATACAAGTGTAATAACATCATAAAAACTTTCTCGCGCGATCAAAACACCAAAATGAGACCAAGTACTACGAATCGGACATCAAAATGCATGAAAATTTCAAAGAAACTCAACAACTTCCAAATTCACAAGCGAGCGTCTGAATCTTATCAAACCAACTCCGTTTTGCACCAAAATTTGAGAGAAGTTTTAAATAGTGAAATAGACCTATATCAAGTCCTGGAACCGAAATCCGAGCCTAGTAGCCATAAAGTCAACCAACGGTCAAACCTAGGAAATCTTTAAACCTTCAAATTACTAGTTTTCAAGAAATCAAGTCAAAATAAGTCAAGGACTTCCAAATTCACTTCCAAGCATACTCCCAAGTCCAGAATCACCATACGGACCCACCGGGATCGCCAAAATACAGATCCAGGGTCTTTTACACAAAATCTTGACCTTAGTCAACTCAAGTAATTTTTAAAGCTAAAATCATGTTTTCTTCAAATTTTCACATAAAATCTTTTCGAAAAAAGACACAAACTACATACGCAAACTGAGAAGCATGTTACAGAGGTAATGAGGTCTCGGGACACCGAAATAAGGGCTAAAACTCAAAACGACCTATCGGGTCATCACACATTCATCTCAACTGCACAGAAAACTCACATGCCATGATCTCCGTCTATATCATAGAACCATATTCTTGAGTGTATGACTATGAATAATAGATGATCTCTATGTATTATATATTCATGTATAATATATATGTTTACAATTCCACATGTAATTTATCCATCAAATGATCATTATGTCCAATTAAGTATCAAAGCCATAAACATAATATTTAACATGATTATGGGGACTCAAATGGTTATACAACAGTTTAAGGTATATCACAAGAATAACAAGTAGGAATGTATGTTCATAATAGACGTGTGACTACGTCCAAATCAAGTACTTCAAAAATCTTAAGAATAGTTCATTATGTCCAAAATACAGTATCATTAACCTAAAAATTATATCTAGCGTGGCTTATTGTGCTCACATAGTCATTCAATCAAGTAAAACATAGAACAAGTAGAACACATAACCAAACAAGGCATAAAATAATCTAAAATCTACCTCGAGCATGAATAACCGTGGCATATGCATATACGCTTGTCACCTCGTATATAGTTCCCCCCCCCCTCCCGCATGTAACAAATAATATTATTTATTGCAAAAAAATCTCAAAATATATCTAGCAAGATACTTACTTTTGAAACACAAATCAATCTTTCAAAACCGTTTTTCCTTTAGAAATCACCTCCAAACGGCTCAAATTTAGCCAAATAATACTCAATTAGGTTAAATAAAGCGTAGAAATTAACTCCAAACAACAAAGCTTTGATCTTTAATCAAATATCAGAAAGTTAACCCAAGCCTACATGGTCAAAACCCAAGTCCAAGACCTAATCACATGACCCATAACCTTCTGAATCCATAATATATAATTTATTTCCAAAACTGATTCCAAATAGGTGCTTACAACCACAAAAACCACTCTCTTTAATTTTGGTTAAAAAATCATTTTCCCTTGCTTAAATCCATATTTTGATGTTGATCTAACGATATATTTATATAATTATCATAACTTCGAGTTAGATTTACTTACCCCAATGAAGTAAATCAGAACTCCTTAAAACATTACCTCAATCCAAGCTCTCTAGCTCTCAAAATAATAAAAAATAAAGTTCAAATACAAAATGGGGTTAAATATACAAGTGCAGAAATTTTAGCATAAATGACAATGTTGCCCCTCCTTTACTAAAACAATCATAATATAGATTTTGAACAATTCTCTTAGTGAAGTCAGGTTAAGTGCAGAAAATTGCAAATTCTACATTTCAAGTCTTTCAAAACTTGCTCATAATGCGCCGAATCTCACCGAGCCCCTCGGGACTCCATCTAATAATTCCTACAAGTCCAAATACCCTATATGGACTTGTCCAGTGGCTGAAAACTCTAATGGGAACATCACATCAACGAAATGAGGCTCAAACCAAATAGAATTTCTCGTAAGTTCTTAAATCTTCATTCTTACAAAAGAGTGTCCAAATCACCCTTAAACACTTCGGATTACTTTCAAATTTTGCGCACAAGTTCAATTAAACTATAGACCATCTAAAGTCTCGAAACATCAATCAGAGTCCAATACCATTAAAGTCAACTCTTGGTCAAACTTATGAACTTCTTAAGTTTTTCAAATTATCAACTTTGGACAAATGGTATGGAATTCTTCTAGGAACATCCAAAACCAAATCCGAACATACATAGAAGTTCAAAATCATCATATAAACCTATTCTAACCATCAAAGCCCTATTTTAGGTCCATTTACTCAAAAACCAATCCTTGGTCAACTCACTTAACTTGAAGCTTCCATTTAGGAACGAAGTGTTCCAAGTCACTCCCAAACCTCTTGGGATACAAATCAGTCATACTCGCAAGTCATAAAACATCAAATGGACATACGAGAAGTCTCAAATCATGAAACAAGATGCTAGAACTCAAAACAACCAATTAAGTCATTACAACTAAACAACAGAGTAAGCTTGTATGTTGAACACTTAGAGTATTCAAGGGTAAATAATGCAAAAATACGAGTGAGTTGTTTGGTATATTATGGTGTAATTCAAGAATTATTGGGATGTTGATTATAGGAGTTTCTAAAATTTGGTGTCCAAATGTGCTTGGATGGACAACAAGCATGACGTCTAAATGATTATATGGATTTACTTGTCTTAACCAAGTACTGAACATCCACAACCAAAGGCCTCTCCACAGATAAAGTACATGCCAAACTCCCCATACTCTCTGCCTTCCTATAAAAATCCTCCACTACAACATTCTTCTTCTTTGAATGATACAAGATAGTGATGTCATAATCCTTCAACAGCTCCAACCACCTTTGCTTCCTCAAATTCAAATCCTTTTGCTTGAAAAAATGTTGAAGACTTGATGATCCATGTAAACCTCACATTACACGCCATATAAGTAATGCCTCTAAATCTTGAGTGCGTGCACAATAGCTGCTAACTCCAAATAATGAACTAGATAGTTATTCTCATGTGGTTTCAATTGGCGCAACGCATAGACAATCACCCTACCATCCTGCATCAACACAAAACCAAGGCCAACATACGTATCACAATAGACAATATACATCCCCAATCCTGAGGGAACACCAAAATTTGAGATGTAGTCAAAGCAATATTAAGCTTCTTAAAGCTCTCTTCACACTTGGTAGACCATCTGAACGAATCCCTTCGGAGTCGACTTGGTGAATAGAGATACAATAAATTAAAACCCTTCCACAAAGCGGCTATAGTATCTTGCCAAATCCAAGAAACTCTTTATCTTTGTAGCTGTAGAAGGTCCAGGCCAAATTTGAACTGCCTCAATCTCCTTCGGGTCCACCTTGATTCTATCAATAGACATCACGTGACCCAAGAATGCCACTAAATCCAACCAAAACTCTTACTTGGAGAACTTAGCATACAACTTGTTCTCCCTCAGAATCTAAAGCACAATCCTTAAATGTTGCTCGTGCTTCTCAACACTACGGGAATATACCAAGATATCATCAACGAATACAATCAAAATATAGTTGAAATACACTTCTCACCAAATGTATGAAAGTTGTTGGGGCATTAGTCAAACCAAAGGGCATCACCAAGAAATAAGCCCTAATCTTCAACTGGTGATAACATGATGTCAAATCAATCCTGGCAGCCTGAAAATGATCAAACAAATCATCAATATGAGGTAATGGATACTTGTTCTTGATAATGACCTTATTCAACTGCCTATAATCAGTGCACATCTCTGGGAACCATCCTTCTTCTTCACAAATAACACCGGCGCACCCTAAGGAGAAACACTCGGTCTAATAAATCCCTTATCCAACAACTCCTCCAACTACTCCTTCAATGCCTTTAACTCAATTGGAGCATGCGGTACAGTGGAATAGTTATAGGCCGAGTGTCCAGCACCAAATTAATACCAAAATTAATTTTCTTATCGGGTGGAATGCCCAGTAGGTCTATAAGAAATACATGGGGAAACTCCTCGCTAGTGGAATTGAATCAACATTAGGAATCTCAGCAATAATTTCCCTAACAAAAGCCAGATACGCCAAACACCCCTTCTCAATCATCTGTTGAGCTTTCAGAAATGAAATCACCCTACTAGGGGTATGATGAAGAGAACCCCGCTATTCTAACCTTGGTATCCCGGCATAGCCAACGTCGCATTATTTGCATGACAATCAAGAATATCATGATACGAAAATAGCCAATCCATACCCAAAATTATTTTAAATCGTCCATAGTAAGCAACAGAAGATCAACCCTAGTCTTATAACCCAAAATGGTAACCACACAAGATCAATATACACGATCCACCATAATAGAATCACCAGCATATGTAGATACACTAACAATAATATCAAGAGAATCATGAGGCATATCTAAATAAGGAGCAAAATATGATGACACATACGAATAAGTGGACCTAGGATCAAACAACAGAAAAGCATCTCTATGACAGACCGAAACCATACATATGATCACTGCATCTGAGGCCACCGCCTCAGATATACTCGAAAAAGCATAACGATGAAACTGACCACCACAGATCTGACCACCACTAACATGGCCCCTACTCTAGGACGACCTCTCACCGTATGTCCTCCCTATCTAGCTGACTGGGCAAGGGGTGATGCATCATGTGTGGGAACCACTGACTATAAACTTTGATGAGCGGTGCCACTACCTAGCCTAGGGATACATGCTAACACACTCATAATAACCCCTGGTTGAATGAGGCTGCTGAGATTGAAATTACCCCTGATGACCTGAATCCCCACTAAAGGAACTCTGAACATACAGATCATGGTGTAAACTCACTATAAGAGAGCTAAAAGATAATGGATTTGGAGTGTTGAAAGATGGTCGAGCCACTGCACCACGAGCCATATGTTGTGCAAAATAAGTTGGTCTACCATGATGGCCTCTACCAAACTGACCCCTACCTCCAGATGTGGTATCACTGAAACTACCAACATGATGAGGCCTCTTATCTCTCATCACGATCTCTCTCCCCTGACTGTGAATATGCTCGATCAGTCAAGCTATCTCTATAGCCTGATGGAAAGTAGTCCTATTCTCATACTCTCGATCCATAACAACCTTAGTGCCATCAGTCAAACCCTCAATAAATTGCCTTACCTTCTTTGCCTCGGTGGGGATCAAGAAAGCTGCATGACGAGACAATTCTGTGAATCTCGCCTCATACTCAGTGACATATGACCCTGCTGAAGATGCCAGAACTAGCCTCTCAACTATTCCTCCAGGTGAGTGGGATGTATCTCTCAAGAAACAAATTTGAAAACTGAGTCCAAGTAAGAGGAGATGAAACGACTGGCTTACCCAGCTCATAATTCTTCCACCATCTCCTGTCGGCCCCTCTCATATGAAATATAGTAAAGTCTACCTAATTGGAATCTACCAAATCCAAATTGCGAAGCATCTCATGTCATCGATCTAGAAAATACTTGTCATACCCCAACCTCAGGCGGTGCGACTAGCGTACAACAACCGAAGGCCAGTGCAAACTAACGTCCATACTTAGACCCTTTAACATGAAATTTGGGCCAACAAAGCCTCCAAGTATAATACTAAAATTTATTAATGCTCATAACAGACTGTGGAATAAACATTAACATCTTACATATATACATATATGTTACCAACAAAGTCATAACCATATTTACATACACACTGGACACTAGTCTGCAAGCCTCTAAGAGTACCATAATATGCAACTTGGTAAGGACAGGGCCCCACCTTACCCAAAACATAGAAATATATGCTTGGTTACTATCGACTTCTATACATCTACCTCGGAGAAGTGGAGTGCGACAACCAACTGCTGAAACGTGCACCCTACTGGGGAGGGACATCACTAGATCTACCTGTGGGCATGGACACAGCACCCAAAACAAAGGAGCATTAGTACGAAAGATGTACTAAGTAAGATCATACGAAGTATAGATACATGAAACACCGGATGCACTGTTCCCAATTCTGGGGGCAACTCAAGATTTTAAGCCACTTGAACGATTCTAAGAATAATTTGATATAGTCCGATATACCGGGCTGAGTTTATCTTTCTTGCCAAACCTCATCACACCTTTCATAAGCGACACCCTCAAGAATACCCAGTCTCCCACCGAGAATTCAGAATCTTTACGCCGCGTATCTTAGTAGGAATTATGTCTGCTTTAAACGATCAATAGTCGATCTTGAATCATTTTCACCTTCTCTGCAGCTTCTTGCACCAAAATAAGGACCAAATAATTTCATCTGGCCAACATCGAACCAACTAATGGTTGCATACCTTGCTCATGAGGGTGTACCGATGAAGAAGAAGTTGTTATTAATCCTATTGGCCGTGCCATACTACTCCCACCTCTCATCAGGCAAAAATGCATGATGTGGCCGGGTTGCCCGCACGAATAACATAAATCCAAACCTTGGCAACATGGCCCAAAATGGTTCTTAACACATCGCCAATAATATGGCATCGAGGGTCTCATCTTATTAGAATCTCCACTATACTGTGAGCTCTGTCCTTGGGAATTCTAACCCTGACCGAAATAAATGGTCTGATCACGATGCTGGCCTTGGAACTATGATGGTGCAATTGTCGCCAAATAAGATGGATGCCGAGTAATCAACGGTCTAAATTCACTTCGGGACTCTCTCGTATCACCTGTGGACTGAGTTCTCTTATGTTGGCCCCAATCATGCTCTCGGGTGGCCCGCTACTATTTTTTACGATCCCCTAAGTTCTGTGCATATGCTTGAATACGAGCAATGTCCATAATTGGATTCAAAGAAGCAATGGTACATTCATTAATCAAATCTGGTCCTAAATAATCCACAAATTGATGTACTCTATCGCTCATCTTAGCCACAACCGAAGGATCATACCTGGACAAAGAGTTAAACCGCATACTATACTCTTGGATACTCATATTTCCCTGTTGTAAATGTAAGAATCAATCATGCCTGGCTCGGCGGAGCTCAACATGAAAATACTGCTGCAAAAATGACTCAAGAAACTCCCTCCATCCTGCCGGTGGGGCAAGCGGTCCCCTAGACAATTCCCAATTCTCATACCATACCACAGCAATATCCTACACTCTGTAAGAAGAAAGCTCTCCAGACTCAGTATCGCTGGCATGCATAACTTGTAAAGTCCGCTGCATCTAATCTAAAAAGTTCTGGGGATCTGCATTTGGATCAATTCCTATAAATACTGGGGTTTACGAGCTACCTAACACTAGGCCAGAGAGGCTACTACCCGAGTCAACAATTGCACTATGCTTCTCATGTCTAAATCCTAGTCAGGAGCAACCGGAGGAGGAAGTGGGGGTGCATTAGTTTCTCTATGTCGTTCCGAGGCTAATGATGTTGTTCCCGAAACCTGAGTATCGGCCTCATTGTGAGGTTCTCGTTGGTCTATATGTGCAGGTGGCACCCTACCTTCTTCATCTAATCTTTGAACAACTGTCTGACGTCTCGTAGTACGCATTACTATGAACATATACAAGATGAAGAGCGAACACTTATGACTCATCTATATCGCACAATCTACATAAAAAAGAAAGGTATTCACCTTAAATATCCTGTAGCCTCTTGTTTATAAGTATGGTGCATGTCATACCCATAAACAAGACTCTACTGGATATGACTTGCAGACTCCCTAGGACAAATCTTCTCTGATAGCATGTTTGTCACACCCAAACCTCGGGAGGTGCAGCCGTCACACGACGTGCGAAGGGCCGTGCGAACCAACGTCCATACTTAGACCCTTCAACATGAAATTTAGGCCAACAAGGCCTCCAAGTATAATGCCAAAATTTAAAAATGCTCACAACTAAATATGGAGGAAACCTTCTTATATATATACATATCTGTGACCAACAGAGTCATAACCATATTTACATACACATTGGACACTAGTCTGCAAGCCTCTAAAAGTACCATAATATGCAACTTGGTCAGGACAGGGCTCCACCATACCCAAAACATAGAAATATATGCTTCGGGTACCTATTGACTTATTTACAGCTACTCCGGAGAACTAGAGTGCGGCAACCAACCATCAAAACGTGCACCCTATGGTCTATCTATACTTGTGGACATAGACACAACACCCAAAACAAAATGGCATCAGTGCGAATGATGTACTGAGTATATAAAGCTGAAGCTGGTAATGTATGTAAACCAAAAGCATAACATGAGAAGTATGAATACACAATTTCAACAAGAGCACCAAAGACAAGCCACTGGGGGCGTACACTGTGATAACCATGAATTATGAGTGTATGCTAATTTTGTAAAAGTCAAGCCACGCATTAAAATAACATAGTATTGTCCCACCGCTATTGGGGCATATCATCTCATATCATGTTCGGCCACTCTTCGGGGCATATCATATCATACCCAACCTCGAAGAGGACTCGGTAAGGTCTTATGTTTTCATCACATTGTACCCGGTCTAAGGAGGTCTCGGTTGTGACCGACCTCAAGAGGAATCGATAATGTTTCATATCACAATATTACATACATGATCTCGTAGAGGACTCGATAAATATCTCACATCATATCTAACCGATCAGAGGTTGTACAATGGGTGTCGTACCATGTCGACTATAGCACGGCTTGGTAAAGTATATATATATATATATATATATATATATATATATATATATATTTCAAGAGATATCAAGGTTAAACTCAGAATAAATTACATTTCATGACCTCACGATACCATCCGGAAATATCTTAAACTTGAAAGAAAATGCCACCGGCAATGAATGAATAAGAACTGGAACATCACTATCAAGAAAGGCTTAGAACAACTCAGCCTTACAACAGAAGGACTATTCAGAAGGGAACGCTTATATCAAGACATGCAAATGAAAAAAGGTTGCCGTACATACCTTTTTAGAGGGCTAACTACAATTCCTGAGTTCTTACACTTCTATGGTGATTATCTTCACTTCCAAGGAATCTCCAAAATCAGTATAACACTGGACATAGGATACGGTGATGATCACGATCTACTTTGCCTTAATTTTTACTCAGTTCGCTTTTGATTCTAGCCCTAAATGGTTTAGGAATTTTCTTTAAAACGTTTGAGAGCGTTTTGGGTGCTAATGTTGATAATGTTGTGCAGCCTCAAAAAGAAGAAAGTTGTGCTGCTTTTATATCCAGTCTAGAATCTCCACCGCCTCAAGTGCCACACAGGTCGCCCTGCCCCACCCATTACTTTCGATGGGACAGCTGGCTCAAATCTAATGAAGCATAATAATACCCTTATCCCATAACGTGTTACCGGTTGATTGGCTACATTATAAGCCAAACTATTTAATCTTCGACATTAGGGGTGGATAAAAGTTGTGGGCTGTAACAATCCTACGATCCTCTGAAGCTCACCATCAAAGTGAGAAGGATGTAATCTCTGAAACCTCTCTAGCCTCTTCTGCTCCTCAGAAGATATAGCAAGCATAACCTCAGGTCTAATTGCTACAATAGGCTGCTCTCCACCAACTAAAAATACCCCCAGCTTCTGAAATCTCATGGTTGCCTGCTCCGAAGTTCGAATGACAGGGTCTGAGCTTCGCTTTTTAGCTTAAGATGTGGCTAGGGCCATTGGAATCATTCCAGCCTAGGCTAATGCTTCAATAAAACTGACCATCATAGCCATGGCCTGTTAAAATACCAGTGCTGCAACAAACCCCTCTGGATGCTGGGTTGGCACTGGGGCCTCAACCTGATCATTAGTGATCTGATCCTCCACCAGATCTACATATGGGTCCACTACAATTTCCCTGGCGTTACCACATGCTCCAGGGGACGCTTCACCTCTGTTGTGACGGTGTGATCCTTGGATGGAGCCTTGTCCCTACCTCGGGCCCTAACTCTCCCGGCTGAAGTCGGTGGTACAACCTAACCCTCACTTGTTGCTGCTACTAAAGCGCACTTTCTCCCCATCAATGAGAGTATACAATAGAAAGACTTTGAGTCAAATAATAATCAACGCACGGTGAGGAATCAAGAAAGGTAAGGTTTCCTAAATCCTATAGCCTCTCGTGGATAGATACGGACGTCTCTGTATCGATCCGCAAAACTCTATTAGGTCTGCTTGTGATTTGTGAGACCCTTAGAACCTAGAGCTCTGATACCAACTTTTCACGATCTAAAATCCCACCAAAGGCCGTGATGGCGCCTAGCCCTCTTTCTAAGCAAGTCAATGCTCAATCAACAATAATGAATGCAAGTTATTAAGACTTTTAATAGAATCATTATATAAACAAGGTAGGCATGTCTCCTATAGAAGATAAGTTGAGGGATCGAGGTTTGAGATGGTTTGGGCATGTGAAAGTAGAGACCTTGATGCCCCGATTTGGAGGTGTGAGAGGTTGACCATGGTAGGTCGGAGAAGGGATAGAGAGAGGCCTAAGAAGTACTGGGATGAGGTGATCAGGCAGGACATGGCGCTACTTCGGCTTAGCGAGGACGTGACCCTCAATAAGAGGGTGTGGAGGTCGAGGATTAGGGTAGTGGGTTGATAGGCAGCCTAGAATTTCATTAAGGCATCCCAATAATAGTAGTCCTAGTCTTGAATTTTTCTATGCCTAGCCCTTGCTATTTCATATTGTGTCATTATTTCCAACAAGACTGAATCTATTTTATAGTGTTGTATTCTTAGATATCTGTTGTTGCACGTATCTTCATTTGTTCCCATACATGGTTGTTGCTATTGTCTGTTTATTGCCTCATTTTCACTTCTTTTGAGCGGAGAGTCTTTCAAAAATAGCCTTTCTACCTATATTAGGTAGGGGTAAGATCTGCGTACACTTCACCCTCCCAAGCCAAACTTGTGGGATTTTACTAGGCTTGTTGTTGTTGTTGTATATAAATAAAAATGTGAAATAAGCCTCAAATCAAGATCATCAATAAAAATAGCTATGGCAGGGTCTAAACACAACCACAACTTTCTAACAATGCCCAAAACTTGGTATCACATTATTACGAGCATCTAACAAGAGTAAGTAGTATCAACTAAACGATAATATCGGTCTGAACGATAATAGATGGACAGAAATAGATAAGTATGGAAGGGAGACTCTATGTGTTGTCGCTCAAATAAAGTAAATCAGCTCACAATGAAGTTTTCAAATAAACTTCTACTCCTATGGATGAATACCACTAATACCAGTTTTAGCACCTACATAAAAATATGCAGAAGTGTAGTATTACTACAAAATCATGGTACTCACTAAGTATCACGTGTACCGTCGAAGAAGTTACAGGAGTCGACATAATCAGGTGAAAACATAAATTAGGAACGAAATAAGGTATGATATCATCAATTAAGTACAAAAATAGAAATACCATACATGTAGAGTTTAGACAAGCTTTTCACATGAAGAGATCGAATCAAATATACATACTTCAATTCTCGCACAAAAACATGATGTATATCAGCTAACAGTTGTATAAAAACTATTGCATGAGTCCAAGATATATATATAAATGCATGCTCAAGATCCCTTCTCAATACCTCACAGCACAAATCCATGTGCCTGGCACAGGCCACGTGTCTAAACAAAGCACTAATCTAAGTGCCTGCACTGGGAGGGCCGAGTAACATGGGTAATCACTTGACTCCAGAGAGACAGATCCATCTCAAAGCATTGATCATTTTACAATCAATGATCATTATCTAATAATCAATATCTGCTTATAGTATCTAGGGTACTAAAATCCTCAACTTTTGACAATAACCAACTCCCCACTCATGTATATGTGTACGAAAAATATAATAAAAAAGCACCGAATATAACAATAAGAATACGGATAAAAGCTCGTATCGCTTAGAGATGACTATAGCTAATCATGTAATTTAATTTATCACAATGGCTCAATAAGCTATTTCAACATGCATAAGTCTGATCATATTATTTAACATGAGTAAATTAAGTCATATGACCACCAAATCATAGAGTAAGTAGGGCAAGTGTATGATTACGAATAAATAATAAAGCTCAACATGGAAACATAATCCTTTATGATTCAACAAGTCATAACCTTAAGCATGCTTCTAAATCATAATTATGAATCATCATGTTGTTAGAGAATTAGTTAAAATATGAACAAAAATTTCACGTTATCCAAACAAGTCATATCACAAGTCAAACCCTACTAGATACGGTCATAACCTAGCTGCGCATATAAGCTCGTCACCTCGCATATACGTGGCTCCTAAATCAAGCAACAAGTATGTAACAACCCGACCGGTCGTTTTGAGATTTAGTTATTTGTTTAGTGGTTCAAGGTCTTGAGTGGCATCATTTTATGATTATGACTTACGTGCATGATCGAATTTGATTTTCAGATGTTTCGGGATCTATTTTGATGAGCAATTCTTACTTTAGAAGCTTAAGTTAAAAATATTAACCGAGGTTTGACTTTTGTGAAAACGACCCCGAAACGATGTTTTAATGACTCCGATAGGTGCGTATCATAAATTTAGACTTAGACGTATGCCTAGAATTGAATTCAGAGCTCCGTAGGTTGATTTTGTTGTTTTACCAAAAATTAGCAATTTAAAGGCTTAGTATTTTGATAAATTTGACTGTAGGTTGACATTAGAGCTATCGTGTTTTAATTTCTATTTCGGGACTTGGAATAGGTAGCATTCATCTTGAGCCAGGATCGAACTCCTAAATAGAAAGAGAAAAATTCAATTTGTTCGCAAAGTTTTGCGTCACTTCGAATTGATTTGATAAAAATTGGACGCGCAGTTGTATTTTTAGAAGTGCTTGAGTTTCATGTTGATTTCATGTGTTTTGGAGGTCTAATTTATGGTTTCAGATATTATTTGGTTATTTGATCACGCGAGCGAGTTCAAATTATATTTTAGACTTGTATTGATGTTTGGTTTGGAGTCCTGAGGGCTCGGGTGAGTTTCGGATGCGTATCGGAGTGTTTGGAATGATTCTAGCATTGCTTGTTTTTGCGCATATCCCTCAGGTCTCGCATTTGCGATACTATGATCGCATTTTCATAGTCGCAATTGCAAGGGGGGACATCGTTTTGCGATATTAGCTGGACTCTGTAATGTTCGCATTTGTGAACCTGTCTTCGCATTTGCTGGGTATTAGGGCTAGGAAGTGGTCGCATTTGCGATGGGGATCTGGGTTAGGCCTGGGGGCATTGTTATTGATGATATTTGTGTAGTGGTGTGCCTACCTTGTGAGTCATGCATATTACGGTTTTGTTGTGTTGTTTCCTACGTGCCATTTGTTGTCTCTGATCTTACTTGTCAACTCGAGCTATGATAGAACACTTGCACAAGCATACACTGTAATTAGTCACTCATATCAATCCAAGAAGACGAACCTTGATGTTTATTCATCCTTTACATGTATTCGTGTATACCTGCTTTCTATGCGTGAGTTTCACCGTTAGCACGTGAGTTGTCCATGCGGATATGAGATATTGTTATTGTTAGCACATCAGTTATCCGTACAGATTTGGGATATTGTTACTCTCTTAGCAGGTGAGTTGTTCGTGCACATATGAGGTATTAATGGTATTAGCATGTGAGTTGTCCGTGCGGTTGTGATGTGGGCACAAGATGCCAAGTAATTTGGGTCGTGATTTGGGGCCCGTGATATATGAGGTGTGGTACCTCTGGGAAATTCTTATATAAACCTTGTGTGAAATCAGTTTTTTTATTGGGTTGTTTCTTGTTTCCCTTTCTTGGTTTCACAGGACATTAACTGTATTCTGCTTACTTTACGACATTATTACATGTTTGCTCCTTGTTGTTGATTGTTGTTTCTGGTTCTTATTGCAAGTATTGTAACATTATTTTCACCATGTTTAGCTTTATGTTGTTCCTTGTTAGTTTGACATCCGTACTTGTACAAGTTATTATGTCTAGTAGGTGTCTTGACTGTTCCTCGTCACTACTCCACCGAGGTTAGTCGTGATACTTACTTGATACCGTTGTGGTGTACTCATGCTATGCTTGATGCATATTTTTGTGCAGATCCAGGTACCTCGGAGCTTTTTGGTCATTAGTTAGTTGATTGTGAGCTGCGGCAAAGACTTCAAGGTATACCTGCCATCACGTTTGCAGGCCTCGGAGTCAGCTTTTGAAGTTTTACTTTGTACTGTTTATTTTTATTACGGAATAGTTGTATTTAGATATTTTCTAGTGAACTAAGAGCTTATGACTTGTACTACTAGTTTTGGGATATCATATATCTACTTTGGTTTGTTGGCTTTATATAAAAACTTCTGGTTCATGATTAATAGTTGATTGGTTAAAATATGTTATTAATTCGGTAAGTGTTAGGCTTACCTAGTCTTAGAGACTAGGTGTCATCGCAATTCCTAAGGAGGGATTTTAGGTCGTGACAAGTCGGTATTAGAGCTCTAGGTTCTTAGGTGCTACGAGTCATACGCAAGTTTAGTAGAGTCTTTTGGATCGGTACAGAGACGTCTTTACTTATCTCCGAGAGGTTACGGAAGTATTAGGAAACTTCACTTCTTTCATTCATATCGTGCGAGTTTATTGATTTCGGATTTTGATCCTTGTCATTCTATTCTCTCACAGATGGTGAGAACACGAGTTGCAGTTACTGATGATGCTGGCCTCAAAGTCGGTGTTGCTAGGAACCGAGGCAGAGGTAGAGGCCAAGGAGGAGCACATGCTACAGCTAGAGCACCTGTCAGAGTAGCAACTGAGGAGCCCCCAGTAGCTCCGGTTGGGGGACAGGCATCGGAAGCGCCTGTTGCTACCCCGGAACTTCAGGACACTTTAGCGCAGTTCCTGAGCATGGTTGGTACATTGACCCAGGTGGGATGGATTCCGGTTGTACTAGCTACTTCACAGACCAGGGGAGGAGCCGCTCGTACTCCAGAGCAGCGGGTCCACATTGGTCAGGTTCAGGGTGTTATGCCAGCACAGCCTGTTATTCTCATTCAGCCTGATGTTAGGCTAGGGGCATTAGAGGAGGCGCAGAAGAGGCTTGAGAAGTTCAAGAAGTATCATCCTCCTACTTTCAATGGCCTAGCTACCGATGATGTGCAGGGTTCTCTAGAGAAGTGTCACCATATTCTCCGCACTATGGGTGTTGTGGAGACAAGCGGAGTTACTTTTACTACGTTTCAGTGTCTAAAGCAGCATATCAGTGATGGCAAGCTTATGAGGAGGGTAAACCAACGGATACAGCACCACCCACCGACTCAGTGCACTATGACAGTGTTAGAGTACGCCATCAGATTCAGTAAGTTGTCTCATCACGCACCTACTTTGGTTTCTACAGTTAGAGAGCGAGTCCGAAGGTTCATTGAGGGGCTCAATTATGGTATCCGATTCAGCAGCCGCCCGGGAGTTGGAGATGGATGTTCTGTTTCAGCAGGTGGTAGAGATCACTCGCAGATTAGAGGGAATGTAGGGCCAGGAGAAAGAAGGAAGGGAGGATAAGAGGCCTCATGGACTGGGAGGATCTACTAATCCCTAATTTGGCTGTAGGGTGCATCATAGTAGAGGTTTTGTGGGTCAGCCAGCTTAGTTTGAACTATAGGCTTCACGAAGCGCTTCAGATATCCATGGGTCCCAGAGTACCCATACCAGGCAGCTTCCACAGCTATGTCAGCGGAGAGGTTGCTTTAAGTATGGGGATACCAGCTACATTGTGAGAGATTGTCCCAGACTCCGGATAGATGTTTCATAGTGGGGTATTTAGGCTATGAGTTCCGCTCCAGTTATTGTTATACCTGCACTGCTAGCTAGGGGTGGAGGTCAGGCGGGTAGAGATCATCCTAGAGGGGGAGGCCGAGATTGTTATTCTCTTCCTGGTCGGGCAGAGGTTGATGCACCAGATGATGTCATTACATGTATGATTTCGGTTGATTATAGAGATGCATTTGTGTTATTTGGATCTGGTCCCATGGATTGGTAAGATTCTTCCTACCTTGCTTCGGATATGGTTGTGATTTGTGATTCTTGTACTATGTTCATGTGTTCACGCTAGTAGGGGAATTCTATTGTGTAGCCCGTGTCTATCATTCTAGTTTGGTTGCTATTGTAGGTCATGAGACTTAGGTAAACCTTTTGTTAGTTAAATACAGTAGGATTTGATGTGATCTCTGGATGGTTTGGCCTGACTTGTGGTCTAGGTGCTCTATAGGTACGGGAAGTTGTTACTTGTTTTGGTTTTGGTTCTACAAGGTTGAGTTAGTAGAATGGTTTAGTTGCTGAGATGTTTATCTTACTCGTGATTCCGAGTAGAGGATGGGGACCTGGTGTTCTTTGTGAATAGGTGTGTTTGTGCTGGGCTATGCGCCAAGTTGAGGTCATATTAAGGTAATTTTTGTTGAGGTTGTTGCGTGTTTCTTGCTTCTTCCTTGTGGATTGGATTCGCAATATGGTATCGGTGGGGAGTTGTGCTTGTTTGACTTGTTTGACAGTTCTCTTATGTGTTCCTCTTTTCATATTCAGTTGTATTTGAGTTATGCTTTTTAGGTTTGGATTGCGATGTATGTGGCCCGGTAGCATTCGATGTGGCTTGTTTATCGGGTGAGTAGCTATGAGTTTCGCATGTCTCTTACATCATTTTCAGCATTCTGATGGCTTAGAACAAGGTTATAGTCAATATGAGTCTATTTGCCGGTACCAGGCTTGGTAATGGGCTGCTATTGTAGTCAGAGTTGTTGTTATAGGCATATGGGTGATGTGTTATGTCACGTGGTTGTATCTTGTGGATGTATGCATGAGCTGTTGCAGCTATTTGAGGATTTTACAGAGTGTTTCCGTGATGATAGGACTCTTAGTGGATATGATAATTTGATTCTAAGGCTTGTCGTAATGGGTAGAAGAAATAATCTTCGGACGAGATGGTGTTGTCGGGCTTATGTGGATTGGGGTGATGTGGGATCACCCATGTGTATGTGTACTGTTAGTTTATACAGCAATTTGATGGCTTGGGAAAGACTCTTGGCACGTTCGAGGACGAGCATTTGTTCAAGTGGGGGAGAATGTAACGACTCAACCGATCATTTTGAGCTTTAGCGATCCATTCGGTGGTTCGAGGTCTTGAGTGGCATCATATTATGTACTATGACTTGCGTGCATGGTCGGATTTGATTTTCGGATGTTTTGGGATTTATTTTGATGAGTGATCCTCACTTTAGAAGCTTAAGTTTAAAATATTTACCGAGGTTTGACTTTTGTGAAAAGGACCCGGAACGGTGTTTTGATGACTCCAGTAGGTTCGTATTGTGATTTTGGACTTGGACGTATACCCGGAATTGAATTTGGAGGTCCGTAGGTTGATTTGTGTTGTTTTGCCGAAAATTGACAGTTTAAAGGCTTAGAATTTTTATAAGTTTGACCGTAGGTTGACGCCAAAGCTATCGTGCTTGAATTTCTATTTCGGGACATGGAATAGGTCCGTTCATTATTTGGAACTTGTTTTCAAAGTTTGGCTTAACTCCGAGTTCGTTTGATAGGAATCAGACGCGAGGTTGTATTTTTAGAAGTTCTTGAGTTTCATGTTGATTTTATGTGTTTTCGAGGTCCGATTCATGGTTTAGGATGTTATTTTGGTGATTAGATCGCACGAGCGAGTTCATGTTATGTTTTTAGACTTGCATTGATGTTTGGTTTGGAGCCCCGAAGGTACGGTTAAGTTTCGGACGCGTATCGGAGTGTTTGGAATGATTCTAGCATTGCTGGTTTTTACATAGATGCCTCAGGTCTCACATTTACGTAGTCGCAATTGCGAGGAGGGACATCGCATTTGCAATATTATCTAGACTCTTTAATGTTTGCATTTTGCGAACCATGTGTTCGCATTTGCGATGGGGATCTGGGCTAGGCAGTGGCCGCATTTGCGATCGATTTGTCACTCTTGCGATTGTCCACAGTTTGCATTTGCGAACAAGTCGTCGCATTTGTGATGACAGTGGGGTGTGAGGGGTTTCTCTTTTGCGATCGTTTCCTCGCATTTGCAAGGTTCTTCTTTGCAAACCCTAGGTCGCATTTGTGACACCTGCGACTGGACATATAAGCTGAGCGACGAAATTTGGTCTCATTTTCATATGTTGGAACCCTAGACTCGTAAGAGGCAATTTTGAAGAGGGATTTTCATCTACAATATTTGGGGGTAAATGATTTTGACCAATTTTTAACTTTTTTACATGATTATATATGAGATTCAACATCACAATTATGAGAATCAAAGTGAAATTTTGATAAACTTTGTCTATGTTTTGGAAAATGAGAATTTGAGTTTTTAGAGTCAATTTGGACTCAGATTTTGAAACAAAACACATATATGGACTCATAGGATTATGGGTAGTCGGAATCTACCCTTGGACCAAGGTTTCGACCGGGATTGAATTTTGTTGACTTTTGAGGAATTGTGTAAAGATTATAGATTTATTTGTTGGAATTGATTTCTCTTACATTATTTGATGTTATTAAGTCGATTTTGGTTAGATTTGAGCCGAGCGGAGATGAATTGTAGAGAAAAACCTGTTTTACAGTATTGATTCAGGACTTTTGAGGTAAGTATCTTGCCTAACGTTGTATGGGGGATCTACCCCGTAGGGATTGGTTTGTTTGCACTATCTGAACTACGTGAAAGACGTGTACATAAGGTGATGAGTGTGTACACAGCTTATATGTGAAAATTTGACCGTTTTAGACTCTTAGGTTTTTTATGCACATTAAAATGAAGTTACCCTATCATGTTATATCCTGCATTGTTACATTTACCATTACATGCCTTATTTGAAGTTGATTGGTTAATGTTCTACCCTTTATTTCCAAATATACTTCTATATGCTTTAACTGAAGTTGTTGCCTCTTTATTCCCATGTTATCTCTTCCATTGTTGACTTATCCTTATTTGAAATTATTGTTACATGTTATCTCTCTTATTGTTAAGTTATCCTTATTTGATATCGTTGTTACACATTATCTCTCTTATTGTTGGATTATCCTTATTTGATATCGTTGTTACACATTATCTCTCTTATTGTTGAGTTATCCTTATTTGAAATCATTGTTACACAATGTACGGCCAATTTTGAGCCTCCCTTTTAAAATTAATTTATTTATACTTAATAATTTACAATGAATGTTTTGGAAATATTTTCAATTAATAAATACCTATTTTACAAAATTAACTAAGTATTAGTTTTGAAGTTAATAATCTAGTATTAGTATTATGTAACTACAGGTATTCTTACTATTTTAAGATTATTAAAATAACTTTACTAAATATCACATAGGCTTTATAATTAATTTAACATATTACTCCTTAATTTCCAGTTAACTAGATTACTATGCTAATAATTCAAAACTAGTGTTATAATTTAGAAAATTAAGTATTTTATAAATAACTGATTACAGTAATTAGTAGCATATTTGATAAGTTATAATTTTACTTTATTTTATTGAAGATCATTAAGTTTATTTAAATCAATTTTAAAAGGGTTAAAAGCCAAAGGGCTATGGTTGCAATTCTTTAATTAAATGAAGATTGGCTATGTATTAAATCAATTTTGGCCCAATGCACCAGCCCAATTCGAAAAATAACCCAGGTCCAATTCCCTCACTCTCCACTTTGGCAATCCATGCCACTCCATCTAAGCTTATTCGCTCGTGCCATGTCATCTCACCATAACACTCATAAAAGAAGCACAATGAATCTAAACCGTCCATTCTCCAATCAATGGTTCACAATTTATCTTCGTTTTCCCTTTAATTTAAAACACACAACCAGAGATCTCATCTCCACCATCAAAACACTATAATCTAAAAGCTACCAAAATTCCTTTTCAAAACTCTAAGTGCCCGAACTATCCGGGCCATTGAACATCAGATCCGATGCCCAAAATCTCGTCTCTCATTCTTAAGTTAGAGACGGCCAACCCCCATCCCCTAACCCTATATCATTTGCAACTCCCACAGCCGCCTCCCTTTCCTCTTTCCTTCTCCCATCGCTTAATCCCTCATGAACACCATTCAACAGACCTTGCAAAAATCCGTGCAAGGTCATGAAATTCCTTATTAAATCGTCCTTTCCTGCTTCTTTATCCACGAATCCCGCTGACTTTCCTTTTTGTTTGCCAAATATGAAACGGCAGAACCTGGACCTTAAAAAATCGAAGCACTATTTCGTCTTTGTTCTCAAATCCAACTGGCAAAGTCGATCGCCTCGTCCCTATGCTATGAAGCCTGAGATTTTATTTCCATTTTTTTCACCGATTGAATTTCATAACCCCTAATTTGAAACCGTAGACTAATCGATGCAAGGTCGAATCCTCATGGACTCTTTGTAGTCTGTCAAAATTGATGGCATGCATGGCCATTTTACAATATCATCATCATTAATTTTGGTCCAGCGGTCAAGCGTAGAGACCTCTGGACATTGGGCCTTTATTCGGTGGATTCCTGTTCTCAATGGGTAGTCCTCCTCTCAGGTAAAAGCTATCCTTATTCTCACCACTGTCATCTCTATTTTCACTCGTGTATGCTCACATCATCTACTATCCGTCATATTCCACTATCTTAGTTTGAAGTTGGAACTCTAAGCATTTAAATGGCGTTATATATAGAGCTTTGAATGCTCTCACCTAACAGACCTAACAAGAGCCTATAATCTAATATGAGATGTCAAAAACCTTGATTTCAAAGCTTGAATGTCCTCCTTTTGTTTCCGTGTTCTTTCACTGCTAAAAATCTTGAAGCTTTGTGTAACATACCGCACCTTTTGAGAAATAATGAGCCTAGACAAAAAAAAAATCGAGGTCAAAATTGAGGGACCAAACCGAGGGTCCAAAATCGAGGGTGAAATCAAAGTCAAAACCAAGGGTCCAAACCGAGGTTCCAAAACCGAGGGTGAAATCGAAGTCAAACCCGAGGGTCCTCTTGAAGCTGAAAATCGAGGATCCTCCCGAGATCTCAAATTGAGGGTCTAATCGAGGTCGATTCTGCGGTCTCAAATCGAGGTCGATTCCGAGACCTCAGACCGAGGATGGAATCGAGGTCGGTTTCGAGACCAATATCGAGGTCCAAATCGAGGCCAATATCGAGGTCCAAATCAAGGCCAATTTTGAGGTCCAAAATCAAGGCCAATACCGAGCCCAAAATCGAGGTCATTTTCGAGGTATTATTGACACCAACTTCAGACCGAGGGCAGAACCGAGACCCTGTAAGTTGATAACCTTTTAGTAAATATTGGATAAGTATTAACCTTCATGGAATAAGTGTTTCACCTTTATCAAGTGGATACAGTAATCAGTTGAGAGACTTCCTATGTACTACGTGGCATGTGACGAGGTTTTACTCAATTTGAGGATTAGTGGAGTCTTGGTAAAGGGCAATCATTTCTATATATATGTGTCCAATTACTGTAAGTTCTTTTGCACTAAGAAAGGGACTCTGGCAAGATATTGCGCCGATCTTAGCTCCATAAAACAAAGTGTTTAGGACAGAATGATAAAACACTGTATCATTGGGGAAAAGAGGAAATCATTAGAGATACATATGTTCACTTCAACAATTATAGGGGAAAGAACTCCATCTTGAACGCTCTCTGTTCCAAAGCACTGAACGGCACGAGGCTCTCTTCTAAGTACAACATCTCCATAGTTTCATCCATCCAATTAAGGTAAGTTTAATTTTTAAGGCATGCAATTGTTGGGGAACTCACGAAATGAATTCAAGTCATTATATAAATAGGTTATGGGCTCTTTTCCTATGGTATGTAAATTGGTCGTGGTGTGGAAGCTCGTGTAGAGCTTGATTATTGTTAAAAGGAGGTCGGGTGTCGAGTACAGCATTGAATAAAGCCTCGGGAGCTTGCCGCTCTCTAATTGCTTGATTGGTATAGCAGTAGTTTTAGTTGATGTTATGGTTGTTGGCTGTTATGACTTATGGGAAACCTTATAAATAGGGGAGTGCTGTCCGTTTCATCGTAGACTGAGGAATGGTAACCTTTTTCATAAATTGAAGTTGGCCAACATATATAAGGTATTTGAGACTGTCCCTTTCCTTCCTTTGCACGACTCTGATTAAACATACGCATTGAACGAGCCCCAAAGATGCTCTAATCTTAGGGACTAGTAGTACTTATATTATTTCCCTCTTATGGGAGGATTGATGTTGATGTTAACGTCACTTCAAAAGGCTTAGATTGTGATTCCAATGAGTCCAGCATGCAATATCTATTTTTACCGCACAGCGCTATAGCCGGTCGGGCAGACACCTATTGTGCAACTATATATATGTATATGTTTTACTCTACTGAGCCGCGCTATAGTCGGCAATTATTTTACTTTACAGCGCCGCGCTATAGTCGGCCGGGCAGGCACCTATTGTGCAACCACAGATCAGTTGGATATTGATGTTACCAAGCCTTATGATGGCCGGGGTATGATATGATGATGATGAGGCCCACAGAGGCGTATGTATATGATGATGATGGTTTTTAAAAGGATATATATACATGTATACACATCAGGCATTTCATGATTAGTCGCCCTTAGAGGCATTCAGATGTTACAGTAAGTATATTCTCATCGCCCTCAGAGGCACTCAGATGTTACAGGGTGTATATTTTCTGCCCCTATACACATTATTGTTACATTATGCTTTCTAGTCTTACATACTCAGTACTTTATTCATAACGACGTCCTCTTTTGTGGACAACTGCATATCGTGTTGCAGGTCCTAATAGACAGGTAGACGAAACTCCCCCACGATAGTAGGCAGCCAGTTCAGCAGTTGTTGGCGAGGTCCCTTCTCCGGAATTGCCGTGGTCTTGGTATGCATATTTTTGTTATAGGCATTATGGGTATGTCGGGGCCCTGTTCTGGCAAAGTTTTGCAGCACTTATGTTCTTTAGAGGCTCATAAGGCAGGTGTCGACTCATGTATAGTTGGGATTGCCTTGTCGGCGAATTTACTTTTGTTGTATAGTCTTTCATGTCAGCCTTGTAGGCTATGGTATATATGTTTATGGCATTACCCGTCATTTTTGGTTGATTAGAATTCCTGTCTACCATTTATACTGATCTTGTTGGCCCTTACAGATAATAAGAAAGGTTAGATAAGATGTATGGCGGCACTAGGTAGGGCCCGGGTGCTAGTCGTGGCCCTCCGGCTTGGGTCGTGACAAACGTGGTATCAGAGCAAGTCTGTCCTAGGGTTGTCTATGAGCCGTGTCTAGTAGAGTCTTGACTATGGATGTGTAGCGCGCCATATTTATAATCAGGAAGCTGCATGACATTTAGGGTTGTTACTTTTTCCTGAATCTAGATCGTGCGCAGAGTTGAGTCGTAAGTATTCGTCTAATATTCACCATGTTCTTTTCAGCGATGCCCACGACTAGGAAGAAAGTGATTAGTAGATGCCTTGATACAGCTGCGGGAGAGGGCACTAGCCAGGTGCCTCCCCCCAGAGCAGGCCAAAGTGAGCCTCAGAGTGAGATGCCGTCTCAGACCTCATTTACTCCTTCTCCTCTAGAGGTTATTAGAAGGCACCCAGCATCTCCAGTTCCTCCATCTAGTACTACAGACCAGGAAATGCAGAATGCGGTGCAGTTGTTGACTAGCTTGGTAGCTGCTCAGGCTTAGAGGCAGAATACAGGTGCTGCTGATAAACCGGTTAGTGCGAGAGTTCGTGATTTTATTAACCTAGACCTCCAGTGTTTATCGGATCAGACCCCAAGGAGGACCCCCAGACTTTTATTGATCAGGTTTATCATACACTGCGGGTTATGCATGCTAGTGATACAGAGGCAGTAGAGTTGGCTTCTTATCGGTTACGGGATTTAGCAGTTTTCTGGTATGATAGTTGGGAGAGATCCAGGAGTCCGGATGCTCCTCCACCTGTGTGGAAAGAATTTTCTGAGGCCTTTCTTTGTCACTACTTGCCAGTTGAGATACGACGAGTTAGAGCTGATAAGTTCTTGAATCTTCAACAGGGTAATATGAGTGTGCGAGAGTATAGTATGCATTTTGACTTTTAGCAAGGTATGCTCCCCATATGGTCGCCGAGATGAGCGATAGGGTGCACCTGTTCATGAACAGATTGGGACCATATCTGATAAATGAGTGCACGACAGCCTCCTTGGTAGAGGGTATGGATATTTCCCGTATTCAGGCTTATGCTCAGACACTAGAGGATCGTAAGCGCCAGCAAAAGGCAGACAAAGAGCAGGATAGGGGCCAGTATAAGAGGGCGAGATTTGCAGGGTATTCTGATGACTTCAGAAGTAGTATCAGGCCCCAATCTTCGAGGAGGTTGGCACCATCCGTAGCTAGTGCTCCTCTACAATTTCAGATCCAGCACGGGGTTTCCAGCATTCGACGGGTCGTGGTAGAGGTAGAGGTGCAGTACCGAGTTCGAGTGGAACTCAAAATCGAACATATGCTCTAGTAGGTCGACAGGATCTCGAGTCATCTCTGGATGTTGTTACAGGTATATTGACTGTATTTTCTTATGATGTATATACGTTGATTGATTCGGGATCTACATTATCATATGTTACACCCTTTGTGGCTAATAAGTTTGGCATCAAACCGGAATAAATAAGTAAACCACTTGCGGTATCTACACCGATAGGAGAATCTATGATTGTTAGAAGGGTATATAAAGGTTGCACAGTGATGATTTGTAATCGTCAAACCTCGGCAAATTTATTTGAGTTAGAAATGGTTGATTTCAATGTGATAATGGTAATGGACTGGTTGGCCTCATGCTATGCAAATATTGATTGTCGTACGAAGGTGCTTAGGTTTCAGTTTCCTAGTGAACCCGTCATCGAATAGAAGGGGAACATTGCTACGCCAAAAGGTAGGTTTATTTCCAATCTTAAGGCAAGGAAGATAATCTCAAAAGGTTACATTTATCATCTCGTTCATGTGAGGGATGCGAGGCGAAGCCGCCTACTTTACAATCAATCCTCGTGGTGAATGAATTTCCAGATGTTTTCCTAGATGAACTCCCAGGTCTTCCTCCTGAAAGGGAGATTGAATTTAACATCGATGTGTTGCCTAACACTCAACCTATCTCTATCCCCCCCCCCCATACAGGATGGCCCCAGCAGAGTTGCGAGAGTTGAAGGCGCAATTGAAGGACTTGTTGGATAAGGGCTTCATTAGGCCTAACACATCACCTTGGGGTGCGCCAATCTTGTTCGTGCGGAAGAAAGATGGGTCGTTAAGGATGTGTATCGATTATCGACAGTTGAATAAGTTTACTATAAAGAATAAATATCCACTTCCACGGATTGACGACTTATTTGACCAACTCCAGGATGCCAAGTGTTTCTCGAAGATTGATTTACGTTCAGGGTATCATCAGGTGAGGGTTAAGGAGAAGGATATTCCAAAGACGGCCTTTCGGACAAGATATGGGCACTTTGAGTTCTTTGTAATGTCGTTCGGGCTAACAAATGCCCCAGCAGATTTTATGAATCTTATGAATAGTGTATTCAGGCCCTATCTCGATGTGTTCGTGATTATATTCATTGATGACATTCTGGTGTATTCTCGTTCAGAGACAGAACATATGGGCCACTTGCGAATAGCATTACAAACCCTTCGGGATCGTAAGTTGTATGCTAAGCTCTCCAAATATGAATTCTGGCTAAACTCAGTAGCATTCCTTGGCCATGTGATATCTGACGAGGGTATTAGTGTTGACATTCAAAAGATCGATGCAGTGAAAAATTGGCCAAGACCTACAACACCGTCAGAAGTACGCAGTTTTCTAGGGTTAGCAGGATATTATAGGAGCTTTGTAGAAGGGTTTTCCTCTATATCAGCACCATTGACTAAGCTAACGCAGAAAGCTACCAAGTTCCAATGGTCCGACGCTTGTGAACGTAGTTTTCAGGAGCTAAAGAATCGATCGACCTCCGCGCCAGTGCTCACACTCCTAGAAGGAACCGAAGGTTATATGGTATATTGTGATGCTTCAGGTATAGGTTTGGGGTGCGTATTGATGCAACGTGGGAAGGTGATTGCTTATGCATCAAGACAATTAAAGAAGTATGAAAATAATTACCTGACTCATGATTTGGAATTAGCTGCAGTGATATATGCTTTGAAGATATGGCGGCACTACTTATACGATGTCCATGTTGACATCTACACAGATCACAAGAGTTTACAATACATTTTCAAGTAGAAGGAGTTGAATTTAAGACAGCAGCGTTGGCTTGAATTACTGAAAGATTACAACGTTGAGATATTGTACCATCCCGGTAAAGCCAATGTTGTGGCAGACGCTCTCAGTCGTAAGTCAACAGGAAGCCTAGTACACATTGAGGCAAGTAGACAGGGGTTGACAAAAGAGCTTCATTAGCTAGCCAATATGAGAATCAGATTGTTAGACTCGGATGACGGAGGTGTTACTATACAGAATATGTCAATCTTTGGTAACCGAGGTAAAAGCACGGCAATATGAAGATCCTACCTTGGTACGATTGAGAGAGAGCATTCATATGGGTAAAATTTTAGCTTTCGAGATCGGATGGGATGGGACGCTAAGATACCAGGGCCGATTATGTGTGCCTAATGTGGCAGGGATGCAAGAGAAGATTATGATTGAGATACATCAGTCCCGATATTCCATCCATCCCGGTTCGACGAAGATGTATCATGACATTAAGGAGCAGTATTGGTGGGATAACATGAAGAAGTCTATTGCAGAATTTGTAGCCCAGTGCCCAAATTGTCAACAAGTAAAAATTGAGCATCAGAAACCCGGTGGATTGACTCAGAATATAGAGATTCCGACTTGGAAATGGGAGGTGATTAATATGGATTTCATTGTCAGGTTACCTCGCTCTTATCATAAGTTTGACTCCATCTGGGTGATAGTCGATCGACTTACAAAATGTGCCCATTTTCTGCCAGTTAAGACAACTTACACAGCTGAAGATTATGCGAAGCTGTATATCAAAGAGATTGTTAAGCTTCATGGTGTGCCGGTGTCTATGATATCAGACCGGGGAGCTCAATTACGGCTAACTTTTGGAGGTCCTTTCAAAAAGGTTTAGGCACACAAGTGAATCTCAGCACGGCATTCCATCCGCAGACTGATGGACAGGCTGAATGTACCATTCAGACACTTGAAGATATGCTACGTCTAGATTTCAAGGGGAACTGAGATGATCACCTGGCACTCATAGAATTCGCCTACAATAATAGTTACCATTCCAGTATTAAAATGGCTCCGTACGAGGCATTGTGCGGGAGGAGATGTAGATCACCAGTTGGATGGTTCGAAGTCGGTGAGACAGAATTATATGGGCCAGACTTGATTCACTAAGCCATTGAGAAGGTGAAAGTGATACAAGAGCGACTGAAGACGGCTCAAAGAAGGAAAAAATCTTATTCCGATGTCCGACATTGCGACCTGGAATTTAAGGTTGGAGATTGGGTTTTCCTGAGGATCTCGCCGATGAAGGGTGTTATGCTATTTGGGAAGAAGGGTAAACTAAATCCGCAGTATATCGGGTCGTACAAAATTCTTTGACGAATAGGATAGGTTGCTTATGAGTTAGAATTGCATTCCGAATTGGAGTTTGTCCACCCCGTGTTCCATGTATCTATGTTGAGGAAATGTATTGGAGACCTTCTCGGGTCGTCCCTATCAAAGATGTACAAATTACAAGGGATCTATCATATGAAGAAATGCCAGTAGCTATATTAGACCGACAAGTCCGCAAGCTATGAACAAAGAACGTAGCTTCCGTTAAAGTATTGTGGAGGAACAAGAATACGAAAGAAATGACATGGGAAGCAGAGGATGAAATGAAGTCTAAATACCCTTACCTATTCCAGATTGAAGATAACGAGGATGCCGGGAAAATGCAGGACACATTAGAAGGTGAAACATCTCTATGAGACTCCCCATAAACCCTTACATTCAAGGACGAATATCCTTGAGGGGGGAAGGATGTAACATACCGCACCTTTTGAGAAATAATGAGCCTATACCAAAAAAAAAAATTCGAGGTCAAAAACCAAGGGCTCCATCGAGGTCAAAACCGAGGGTCCAAACCGAGGGTCCCAAACCGAGGGCGAAATCGAAGTAAAAATCGAGGGTGAAATCGAAGTCAAAACCGAGGTTCCTCTCGAAGCTAAAAATCAAGGATCCTCCCGAGGTCTCAAATCGAGGACAAAATCGAGATCGATTCTAAGGTCTCAAACCGAGGACAAAATCGAGGTCGATTCCGAGACCTCAGACCGAGGATGGAATCGAGGTCAATTCCGATACCAATATCGAGGTCCAAATCGAGGCCAGTATCGAGGTCCAAATCGAGGCCAGTATCGAGGTCCAAATCAAGGCCAATTTTGAGGTCCAAAATCGAGGCCAATACCGAGCCCAAAATCAAGGTCATTTTCGAGGTATTATTGACACCAACTTCAGACCGAGGGCAGAACCGAGACCCTGTAAGTTGATAACCTTTTAGTAAATATTGGATAAGTATTAACCTTCATGGAATAAGTGTTTCACCTTTATCAAGTGGATACAGTAATCAGTTGAGAGACTTCCTATGTACTACGTGGCATGTGACGAGGTTTTACTCAATTTGAGGATTAGTGGAGTCTTGGTAAAGGGCAATCATTTCTATATATATGTGTCCAATTACTATGAGTTCTTTTGCACTAAGAAAGGGACTTTGGCAAGATATTTCGCCGACCTTAGCTGCTATAAAATAAAGTGTTTAGGACAGAGTGATAAAACACTGTATCATTGGGGAAAAGAGGAAATTATTAGAGATACATATGTTCACTTCAACAATTATAGGGGAAAGAATTCCATCTTGAACGTTCTCTGTTCCAAAGCACTGAAGGGCATGAAGCTCTCTTCTAAGTACAACATCTCCATAGTTTCATCCATCCGATTAAGGTAAGTTTAATTTTTTAAGGCATGCAATTGTTGGGGAACTCACGAAATGAATTCAAGTCATTGTATAAATAGGTTATGGGCTCTTTTCCTATGGTATGGAAATTGGTGGTGGTGCGGAAGCTCGTGTAGAGCTTGATTATTGTTAAAAGGAGGTCGGGTGTCGAGTACACCATTGAATAAAGCCTCGGGAGCTTGCCGCTCTCTGATTTCTTGATTGGTATAGCAGTAGTTTTAGTTGATGTTACGGTTGTTGGCTGTTATGACTTATGGGAAACCTTATAAATAGGGGAGGTGTTGTCCGTTTCATCGTAGACTAAGGAATCGTAACCTTTTTCATAAATTGAAGTTGGCCAGCATATATAAGGTATGTGAGACTGTCCCTTTCCTTCCTTTGCACGGCTCTGATTAAACATACGCATTGAACGAGCCCCAAAGATGCTCTACCCTTAGGGACTAGTAGTACTTGTATTATTTCCCTCTTATGGGAGGATTGATGTTGATGTTACTTCTTTGACCTTATGTCACTTCAAAACGTTCAGAATGTGATTCCACTGAGTCCAGCATGCAATATCTATTTTACCGCGCCGCGCTATAGTCCGCCGGGCAGGCACATATTGTGAAACTATATATATGTATATGTTTTACTCTACTAAGCCGCGCTATAGTCGGCAGTTATTTTACTTAACCGCGCCGCGCTATAGTCGGCCGGGCAGGCACCTATTGTGCAACCACCGATCAGTTGGGTATTGATGTTACCGAGCCTTATGATGTCCGGGGTATGATATGATGATGATGAGGCCCACAGAGGCGTATGTTATGATGATGATGGTTTTTAAAATGATAGTATGCACATCAGGCATTTCATGATTAGTCGCCCTTAGAGGCACTCAGATGTTACCGTACGTATATTCTCATCGCCCTCAGAGGCACTCAGATGTTACAGGGTGTATATTCTCTGCCCCTATACACATTATTGTTACATTATGCTTTCTAGTCTTACATACTCAGTACTTTATTCATACTGACGTCCTCTTTTGTGGACGCTGCATATCGTGTTGCAGGTCCTAATAGACAGATAGAAGAATCTCCCCCACGACAGTAGGCAGCCAGTTCGGCAGTTGTTAGCGAGGTCCCTTTTCCGGACTTGTCGTGGTCTTGGTAAGCATATTTTTGTTATAGGCATTATAGGTATGTCGGGACCCTGTTCCGGCAAAGTTTTGCAGCACTTATGTTCTTTGGAGGCTCATAAGGCAGGTGTCGACTCATGTAGAGTTGGGATTGCCTTGTTGGCGAATTTACTTTTATTGTATAGTCTTTCATGTCAGCCTTTTAGGCTATGGTATATATGTTTATGGCATTACCCGTCATTTTTGGTTGATTAGAATTCTTATGTACCATTTATACTGATCTTGTTGGCCCTTACAGATAATAAGAAAGGTTAGATAAGATGTATAGCGGCACTCGACAGGTAGGGTCCGGGTGCTAGTCGTGGCTCTCCGGCTTGGGTCGTCACACTTTCACTCCTATACGGCTTTGAATCCCTTATTGGTCTGTTGCACATAAGGAGGTCAGTATACCTCCACTCTCTCTCTTTTGACTGTTTTATTCGAAACCATGAATCTACTGTTGTCTTTTATTGACTGATCTCATTTATAATGTTGTAATTAGTTTATGACTACTTGTTCTTGCTCGTAATGATTTTTTACCAATTTATTGTTGACCACTATACTTTTTTGAGTCTCGACCACTATGCCTTTTTGAGTCTCGAACCAGTTTGGTTGAATTATTATGTGTCCTTGATGACAGTTATTTTGAATTAAAAGGCCTATACCATTAATTTCTCTAATGTGCCTTGTTAGTTTCCTCTACTTGTTCTAACTTCATATTCCTCTAGTGTTATGTTGTGATCTTCACGCCTACCACACTAATCCTGTTTAGCAAACTTTGTTATTTTGTTCTTGAGGTTGTTGTTTTGACATTTTTAGCTAACATAGATATAGATGCTCAAGGTATTTACTACCTGATTGAAGTATGACAAGTTTAAATGTTTAAGGTGTTTTCTTCATCACATGAATGTATGTTCATCTGAAGCAACCATTGAGTCATTGTTGTGAAAATCTTGTGTTTATATTTACTGTTAATCACATTTTGTGAGCCTCATTATATGAAATAGTTTCATTAGGATAACTAGGTCAATTCTCTAATAACTTCAACCATTATCTTTGTGTGTTCCACAATGATCAAGCCATCTTCCATGAATTAAGTTATGTCCATGTTTGCTGTAATTGAATATCAATTATCAAGTTGATAAGCCGAATAGGGCTCCATCATGTCCAAACATTTATCTTCAATCTGTGCATCTGAGTCAAGCCTGCTTAGCATGAAGTTTCCCTGCCTTGAACATCATTCATCACTCACATTGATTCATTTAATCTAATGGAGTACAATTCTGTTCTGAATGAAGATCAAATTACTATTATGGTGCTAGTATATTAGTTATGATCTCTGAGTCCACTCTCATCTCTTTTATGCATATTTGTGATTCTGTTGGTCGTTTGATTGGGTTAATGACTGATATGTAAGCACATATTGATATTAGTTGGACCTCTCTAAGGCTGCCTTATACTGAGTTTAAGTCATGAACAACATTGAAGTGCACTCAAGTTGTGATAATACATTTGCCCATTTAAAATAATGAAGCTAAGTTTCTCCTCACACTTGAAGTCTAATCCTAAACACATTTAGCATGTCACCATCCATCTAATGACATCTATATCCTTTGGACCTCACATAATGGCCCTGATAGTAACTTTCCATGATCTAATATCTGTTCAGCCTCTTCGGTGTATGCTAGTGACCCTATGTCATCCAATGTCTTTGCTTGATTAACCACATGTATGCCTACTTTATTTTGAAAACTCCACTACATTCTCTTAAGTATACAAGTCTTGACTCTAAAGAACTCCTGTCATTACTACTTGAACATGACTGTTTGCTTTATTTTAATAGGACTGATGTGAAGTTAAGACTTTCAGAAGAGATAGATAGGTCAATTACTGATCTAAAACCTTGTTAAACAATTTTAAGAGTTCTGATTAGATTTGTGATTTTTTTGATATCCTCAGGGGTCTAATTATAATGATTGCCAATTAGTGACCTTACCAATCCTAGTTGTGATGTGAATCCTTGTAGGGTTTCTGATTGTTTCACTATCCTTAACTTCTGCCAATACTCATTTAGTGCTCTGTTTAAATTGTTAGTCTGTGCTTCATGACTAAGATTAATGATCTGGTGTCATCCTTGAAGCTGTTTAAACTGAATCTGGAACTACAATCTTTGAAAAGCATTAACTGTAGTGATAAACATGCAATGTTTGTAATTGTTAACCTATAAGGGCCAAGGCTTAGTCAACTTGCTGTTTAATGTGATTAGGTGCTATTGAGATGCATGCATGTATTCATGAGTTGCCACACACTAGAACTATGTTCTTCTGTCCTTAGGATGTTTGGTACCAGATTTATGATCTCTTAACAGTACATTGACAGTATGTTTGAAACTCATTTTTTCTTTGGGAACTGGCTAATGTGCTAACCACCAACTTAGTCCTGAACACAGTTGTGATGATATAGATAAATTGTCTTATGCCTCTATGGAATTCTATGGGACTCCATTAAGAGATTTCTATATTTTTGTGATATGGCGTTGCTATAGTGGTTGGTTTACATTAAGAGTGCCTCATTGGCACTTCAAACCTAAGGGGAAGAATGAGTCATTAGTGGTTAGGGGTATTTGGGAGTAGAGTTTAACTTTTGGTTTGGCTACTCTCCCAGGCACAAGCATTGCCCTGGGCCTTGAGACCCTTGGGAACTTTGAAATGTCAGAGGATTCAAAGGGGGCTTTGACTTTGAGTGGAATTCTACCCTTAGCCTTTAATTTATTGATACTCATTACTCCCTTTGGATTTAGTATTTAATGACAATGAAAGGTTTTCAACGTGAATTACTTACTATACATAACCACCACATTAGTATGACCTTCCTAATATATAGGTACTATTAGTTGCTATATTTTATTTTAAGTCATTTGCTCGCATGTTTCATGTATGGATATATATATAGAGTATTTCTTTCTAATGACCTTCTCGCTTTCTTTTGAACATGTATAATTTTTTGGCCAAGGAACACAGGCCCAAGCGCTACATCATTGCATTTTGGGACGCCTGGAGCCTAGGGCTGTCCTTTCTCGTTGTTTATTGGGTCTACCTCTTTTAGGCCCAAGACTAGAGTCCATCCTTTCTCTTCACTGATTTATTGCTTTACTGCTTTACCGTTTCACTTTTTACTGCTTTACTGGCTCATTGCCCTTTGCTGCATTTTGTTGTAGTTATCTCTCACATGTATACAACAATTATCATATTGGATTAGATACTTTACTTTACCTCTTTGAATCATGTAGACAATCTAGTCAAGCCTAAAAGATATATGATCAAAAGAATATTAGACTTACTAATACATAGACTTAATTTATTAATTATACATTGTTTATACTAATATTTACTAATGATTTTATGAAGTCTTTTGGGAACAAAACAGCTTTAGCAAAGGCGATAATCATCTCTTTTCAAAAACCTGAAGTGGAATCTAAAATTGGTCTTTTAAACTGCGCTTCTCCATAAAATTGAACAAATGTCGTCGCCCAGTTTAAAGGGACGTCTAGCAATTTTCTTCAAAGAAATGAATTTGAAACCAATGTATATCTTAACCTATTCCTCCACAATATTTTCATTATAGTTACATAAATAGTTATAATCATTTAAAATGTTTACAAGTTAATCCCATCTCATATTTTTATAAATACAAACATTAATTTCAAACAATGTGTATATATAACATTAGCTTTTCTAAACCCATGTCTTTTAAATCACACACCTTCTTCTCAAGTATTAAGTCTTAAAAACAGATACATAGTATGCCGCCTCTTTAATACTAGTTTAAGCATAATACAAACAACTAACCCTTTAACCTAGTCTAAGTCCTATGGAGCTACCTCATTTAGATTTTAAGGGGTGCCTAACACCTTCCCCTTAGAAGAACAAGAACCCTTACCCAAAATCTCATCGGTTAGCAAACTAATAAATAACATGACATTAGTAATTAAATAGGTACCCTAGTATACCTTTAAATATTAGGGGCGACTCTTTTACATCAACAACGGAGAAACCACAAGTTGAATCTTGTTTTGACTAATGAATGTCACGACCCGGATTTCCCACCTTCGGGAGTCGTGATGGCGCCTACTAGTGAAAGCTAGGCGAGCCAATCAACCGAATTATTTACCACGTTTTCAATAGAAATCCATTCAACTAAAACGAACCATAAATAAACAACACCATTTAATGAGTGAAATGCATAAAATATTTCAAATAAAATCTCTTTTACAAACAACCCAATATTTGGTGTCACAGTTTCACAGACTGTCTAAGATTTACTACAAGTAAGGGTCTGAAAGAAATAACAAAATGTTGTTTCCGGGACTACAAAAAAGAAACAGACCAAAATAGAAAGCAGGAGACTCCAAGGTCCGCGGACGCCTGCAGGAATACCTTAGGTCGCCTGATAATCAGAAACCGGAAGCTCCTTACAGTCTAAAGCCTGCGGTACTGGAATCTGCACAAATGAGTGCAGAGTGTAGTATCAGCACAACCGACCCCATGTGCTGGTAAGTGCCTGGCCTAACCCCGGCGAGGTAGTGACGAAGCTAGGACCAGACTCCAAATAACCCTGTGCAGTTATTTACCAATATATATATATATATATATATATATATATATATATACACACACATCTACAGTAGAAAGATAGAAATAAATGAACCAATTAAGTGGGAAAAAAAAAGGGAATATACCTCGGGATAACAGTTAAAACAACATATCATAGATGGATAGTAAAGAAACTACAAATTAAATTCCAACACAAATCAAGAGAAAATTTCAGACAACTTTCACTTTCTGTCATACCCTGTTGCAGGCGTGCAACTCGACCCCATTTCCTTAAAATCCTGTTGCAGGCGTGCAAATCGACCCCATTTCCTTATAATATGTGGTAGGCGTACCACCCGCTCCCATTTCAATAGTCATCACACAAATCACAAGAATTTCAGTAAGGAAACAAAACAATATCATAATTTCTCAACAAGAGAACAATAACATCAAAACAATCATCCATACACGACCCACGGTCATGCTTGAAACCAACGTAGAGGCACTCGTCACCATGCCTATACGTCGTACTTAAAGTAACAATTTAACAAATAGAACAAGACTTCTAGTCCCTCAAGCTAAGGTTAGAACGGACACATACCTCGCTTTGCAACTGAATTCAAGGTTCCGACAAACCTTTGCCTTGAAACTTTGCATCCGAAGGCTTCAATCTAGTCACAAATAATTTAATACACTCAATACACATAGTAGAAACTAATTCCATATGAATTTACAAATTTTCTGGATTAAAATCCGAAATTTAACTCAAAATTTCCAGTGGGTCCCACTTCTCGTAATCGTACAAAACCCACAAAATGTGATAACCCATTCCGATACGAGTTCAACCATATAAAATTTGTCGAATTCCTACACCGGATTGACCTCCAACCCTCAAGTCTAAGCTTTAGGGTTTTCCCACAATTTTCCCAACTTAAATTACCAATTAATTGCTAAAAATAGTAATAAACTGAGGTAATTCCTCCAAAATTTAGTTAGGAATACCTACCCCGATGTTTCTCTTGGAAACTCTCCAAGAATTGCTTCAAAACTTGTTTCAATCCGTGTTCTATGGCCCCAAGTATATTTAAGATGACACAAACTCTTCCTTTAAGAATTTGTCCATGAAAATCTCCTTTGAATATGGTTTTGAGGTTGATTTATGGTGATTCTATGGTGTTTGGAGGTGTTCCTCTTCGTGGGTAATGCAAATGGGTCTTATAGAACAGGATGGATATTGGGTTCTACTTAAAAAGTGTCAAAAATCGAGTTAAAACTCCCTCTTCAGGTCAAAAATGCGATCCTGTATGCCAAAAATGCGGACCGCATTTCACCTTTGCGGTTTGCATTTTAGTCGCATTTCTCGCCCCCAGGTTCTGCCTCAAAATGCGACATTCTGGGCCCAAAATGCGGCAGAATTTTTCCCCCGATACGAAAATAGGCATAACTTTCTCATACGATGTCCAAATTGGACGATTCTTTTTGCTATTGCTCGGAAATTTCGATACGGATCTAATGCTTCAATCAAAACTGAATTTCGAATTCTTTTGCATAATATGATACCACTTATTCTTGAAGATACGCCACCGGCACATTCTTGAAATGCCAAAGTT
>MCJB01051282.1:0-29185 GCA_002018475.1 Nicotiana obtusifolia | reverse complement strand
CACAAAGAGTAGGAAAAAGAACAAGCTTAATTTGAATGCTCCTGCATTTACTCCTAGCCATCTTCAAGCTGTTGTAACACCTGTTTCTGGACAGAAACAACAACAAATATTGCAACAGAGGGACAACAGAAAGAGATTGGTAACACTGGACAGCAGCAACAAGGTGAAAGTAATGGAAATCAGCAACTGCGGCAACTGTGCACAAATAGTCCAGTTAAATCGACTGCAGCAGCACTTTTGACAATTGAACAGCAGCAACTTATAAATCGCACATCCAATCCAGGTATCTCTAATGATGTGGCAATCACAACAGCCAGAAAACAGAAGCAGCAGCATCAAAGTGAAAATTCAGCAGCTCGTACTGGGAACCAGATTACAGTAGCATCATCTGTCCAGCAAAATAACACTATCATTGCACAAACCATTGGACAGCAGGTCCAGCAGCATACTGGAAGAAACATGCCACATATCTCACTGGAAAACACAAGAATTTTGGATGCGTTGGTAAGTCACAAACCTTTACCTTATTCAACAACAAGTAAATCTGGTAATTTAGCGCTAGATAATTTGGTTCCACAAGACTTTGTACAACCATTGTCTGAAGCTAATATCGGACGAGATATGTATGAAGAAGGTGAGGAGGACGAAATGCTACAACAATGTTTGTTCGAGGCTGCTAAACGAGGTGATTTATCACCTACGTATAGTGGTAAAATGAAGAAATCACATCTAAGAAATAAGAGTTGGGATGGCAAGATGAATGAGGACATCCATGTTAGGCAACTTCCTATGAGAGTTGCTAAGCAAAGCCAGATTACCTCAACTTCATCTACAAGACCGAGACGTTCAAAGAGGAAATGATTTTCAACTACATTTGGAACCGGCGGGAAGAAGATGATAAAGAGGAACAAATGGAAGACATGACCAAATTGGAAAAGGAGGGACAAGCTAATTATTGTTACTATGTTTTATTTTATCATTTTGTAAGCATAATCATTTGTAATATCATCATAGAGTGTATTATAAATTCTATGATAATCATAGAATATCTAGTTCTAGCTAGTTCTTTCTTTTTGCATGCGTGCTAATAATGAGGCATTTTATTTGCCTCGATAGGATTAGTAAGGTAAGGTTTAGCTCGAAATGTTGCTTAGGTCCTATGCCTTTGGAACAGACCAACGGCTATGAGATTATATGCCCTCGTGAGACAATATTGCCGGCAGCTACACCATGAATCCTCTACATGAGGCTGCTACAGAGGCAATGTGAGGCGCAGAGGAGTAATTATATAGCCAAGGCATATAGGCAACAATACTCGAGCTATTGTCCCCCTTACTTGTCCTTGTCCTTTTGCGGACCTTTGTTTTCTTTTTTTATCTATAAAATATTATAATTTGCCAAAAAAAAAACAAAAAAAAAACAAGGCCCCGGCTATACCTCAAAACACAATACATGAGAAATAAAAAATTCATGACCCCGACGTGAAGTAGGGCTCACCAAGTCAGCTGAAAGGAGGATGTACTGCTACCACTAATCGATGCTGCCTGCTATGGAACCACCTGCATCCATTAAAAGATGCAGCACCCCGAGAAAAGGGACGTGAGCACATGTGGAATAGTACTCGTATGTAAGGTAGACATAACAACATGAAAATACGGTAACTCAAATAAGAGGCAAATAAAGTACATCAAGAAACTACAGAACAGCCCATAAAATCACATGTCAAGTCTTATTATACTTGCATCATTTTGAACTTTTTTTGGGATCAAATGTTCCATTCGAAGTATGCGTGGGATACAAAATATGATGTAAAGGTAATAACATGTACAAACAAGGGCAATGGAAGTGGCACCTATTGTTTATGTTGCCTATGCATCTCACCAGACCGTCCATAGCCCTCTCTTACTATTCCCTTATGCGTTTTGTGTACACATATTATATTATACACCTATGTGTTTCATAAACCGTCCATAGGATTCACATATTATATTATACACCTATGCGTTTCATAGACCGTCCATAGGATTTATTCATATCATACACCTATGCGTTTCATAGACCATCCATATAAACTAGAAGCGACATGATTCACATTACATTTAAGGTCGTAAGTTCCCCAATCATTGAAATACTTCGTGTTCATGCTCATCATGAAGAACACAGCTCATTACATTAACACATGTATGACAAATCAATAAGTAGATTTCAATGGCACATTGACCCAAATTTCTTTTCTTAAGTTTCCTCATCGTTTAGCATAGGACATCTCATACTCGCTTCTTCCACTTTCAAGCAACATCATAAGTTATCGATAATAAGAGCATTGAGTTTTCTTTCGAATTTTTAAGCATAATAACATTCATTGAAACATGAATTAAAGCCATAACATTTTGATTCATAAATCACACTTGAACACATTCCCGAAGGAGAGCATAATGTGATAGGAGCAATTGAATCATATTTTGAGCATATAATATCCAACATAATGCTTATTTGGAATAACTGGATATTTTAGGAATGACCCAAATCATGAGAAAATTAGAACTTGGGCCAACCAAGCTTGAAACATACGAGGACATCATGGAATTCGATTCAACTGAGGGAGTTTAGCCAACATACCTTGCTTGAGCTTTCCTTAAGTTACTACAATGTTCTGGAAATCCGACCAATCCCAATCTATTTTGAGATATAACAGAATTGAAACAAATTAGGAAGATATTCATGATTTCAGCTCATTTGAGCATTTTATCAAATATTAGGTGTGCAAATTTGACCACAAGGTTCTTCTACACGATTTCCTTCACTCCACAACCAATTTAATACCAAGAGTTTACTCATATTTGCTCAATTGACTTCCCACCATCTTCATTGCTACATGCATGCATAAATAACAACTCTCATACCCAATAATCACACTCCCAATTACTCATCTTCTACCCCAAACTCGAAATTGAAGACTAGGGTTAGAACCTTACATCTTGGGTGAATATCTTGTGAGATTTCCTTGTTGGATTTCAAAGCTTGGACAAAGATTGATGAACAACACTTGGGGCTTCCTCCTCTCTCTCTAGAACACTCCCCTCTTCTCTCTAAAATCGTCCGATTTTTGTTCCAAAATGAGCTTCAAGGGCTTTTAATCAACTTGGGGTCAGGTTATAAAATCAATAAATGGACCTTTCGAACTCAGTTATGCGGCCGCAAAGTGGACTACAAAACAGGTATGCGGCCCACAAAATGGACAGCAGAAATGGTCCTAAAACTGGGCTGTGCGGGTTGGGTCTGCGGTCCGCAGAGCGGTTATGGGGCCGCAGAATTGACCACAGAATCTCCTAACAAAATTCCTCGTTCTAACTCTGCGATGGAAGTGCGAACCGCGAAACAATTATGCGATCGCAGAATGGACCGCACAATGATCTTCAAAATTCAACAATTTTCTGTTCAACTTTGCGAAGCTTATGCGATCCGTGGACCAGTTCTGCGGTCGCGAACTTGACCGCTGAATCGCCTTCTTCTGCCAAAAATTCCCATGAACACATTAGTGCATTTTCAATCCAAAATGTCCGTGCCGTGGTCCAAACACTTTAGCCAACCTCGACATCACAAAACCTTAAATTCTTTGCCGGAAACTTACGAGGCCTTACACCTTAACCATAATTAAGTACCCGATCTCATTGTTTATTCAATTTCAATTTGCACAAAAACTATAACATTGCAAATAAAGTTTCTGTTTTGATTTCACATTTCTATCAACTGGGAGTTGTAAGTCCTTTTTCTGCAGACCAAAAGTTGCATTAATGCATCCACCTATTTGCGAATACAACAACTAAATTCCAAACAAATTGGGGTGGGCTATTTGTGAACACATCTATAAAATGACCAGCACATTAACAAGTTATGCATTGGAAAAAACATACTTATCGTGCTTTTCTAGATAAATACATGATTGGAATTCTTAATTTTCTATGTTATCAGTATGTTGCAAAGATAAAGTAGCAATTCAATAATCAGACGAATAAAATTACCAGTAGAAAGGTCAGGCTGTAACTATAAACACCTGAATTTATCAGATTGAATCACTTGCTGGAAGAAAGTTGAGAATCACACTTACCTCCGACTTGTCATCACAGTGCCTAATGGACACTGGTGCATTTCTGGAATTGTCATGAGCAAAAGACTGTTTTTCATCAGTCTAATTCTTGACTAGATCTTGTCTTTAGTTTACCAAATGAAGAACCATCATCCTTCACTTAAACATTTCCGCTAAAATGAAGATAAAGATTATGAACCTTAAACAGCTGGGTAAGAGCAAATTGATGTAAATATTAAAAAGCTTCATCGTTAATCAAACTGTTAATAAGAGGACTTTAAACTCCATATAGTTTCTTCCTTGCTACGAGGCATAGCACAGCTTTTTCAATCTGATGCATTACTGCCAGAATCACACATCATCTTCAGTTTAAGTATAAAACATTTTTTCATAGGTAATACACCCAATATTCTAATGCATTGGATTGCTTTTGGATATCAAGATCTCAGCATGAAAAATGGCCTGTAACTTCTTCAAAACTGCTGGCATTAGCTCATAGTCTAACGGCTATACACACTGTTTATCAAATGGCTGATACTATCCAACTGTCACTAAACAACATGGTGCTAAATCAGACTTCTACTCCACTTTCTAGCTGACTTCATTTGCTTCTGTTCGACAAAGTCACCGATATTTGTCTTCCAGATATTTACTTTAACAAAGCAGGAGATTATGTTAGAGATTGTTATACATCGTGGATGACTAGAAATCACCGATATAACAAGTCATGCTCCAATTTAGGATCACAACAATACAACAGCAGGTGTCACTCCTATCTATTTCCTAAGGAAGGACCATGCACAGCTAATAGTGTACATGAATACAAAAATATAATACTAGTAGTTTTCATTCAATAACTGTAACCAAAATCTTGGTAGGCATAGTGCAAGGTAACTAACAAAAATGACACAAAGGTCCACATAAAGTGTAATACCTTCCCTTTCTGATTGACCAGTTCCATTTCCAGTTGAATCACAACCTCAATGAGCCCTGGTTGAAAGCTGCTTCTCCTTGGTCGGGTTCCAAATTTTTAATGTCGAGATTAACTTCACTTCCTAAACTTTCACGAATTACAGTCTCCTTAACACCACCAGCAGCTTGACGATTCAATTCAAAACCATCTGTTATCTCTAATTCCTAATCTTTGTGAATTTCTCTAACCATTGAAACATTCAGATCATGATTTTTTGCCATTTTTTCCTTTCGACGTGACATCTTAACGTTTCAATTTTTGCTCTGGCGCCTTTACTCTAGCACCTGCTTCCGAATTTTCCTCCTTCAATTAATCTATCCTCTTATACATCTCAAATGTCAACCTACATTTATCGGCTTGTGCTTTAGCAAGTTAATTCTTCAGTTAATTGCCGATACCTTTCTTCAGCTCTTTTCTCCCTAATACAAAACAAATTTTTCTCTTCCTCCAATTTAGTTACATTTTCACTCAATTCTTCACATTTTCCATGGAAACTGTTCAATTCCTCCTTCAATATTATCTTTTCTATCAGATAAAGCTCGATTCTTCTTAATTTCATCGCTCTTTTTCACCGATCAAGTTCAGCCACAAGCCTAGATTTTCGGTCCATAAGGATTTGCTGTACACGAGAAACTCCTTTTCTCGATACGTTGATTTTAAATGAGAAATTAACTCCTGTATAGACGAAGCTTTTGAAATAGTACACAAATTAACAGCAGGCTTCGGCGGTAGATCAGGTTGCATGGGCTACTACCGGTAAGCGAGGTGATTACAGATTTTGTACCGGAAATCGTTGTAAAAATGTGAAGCCAAAATACGACGATTTATTTCATAGAAAACCTAACATGCAGCAAAATTTGAAGTCTAAAAGAGAGAGGAAATATTGAAGATTTACTCAGCTATGAACTCCAAGATTGAATTACATTTTTGCCGCCATGGCTAGAAGAAAAAAAGAAAAATAAAGTTGTAAGTCTTCATAGTTTCTGTTTTATGTAGCTTGATATATATGTGTTTTATATCTTCTACTTTTTATCATTTTTCTTGAGTTTAAATTGATTTGGAATGACTTGAATCGTACTAAACATTAACTGGATTTCCCATTTACTTCTTGCTTGTCTTAAAGAGTTTTTGTGATCTTTTATTCTTGAAGGTATGATCATGTATTTCTTTCCGTGCCTTAATATTATTTTACCGTATAAATTTTAATGTAGCATATATTGGTATGAGTTTTCATTTTCATTGTTGAGTACCTGCTTTATTGTTTGTGTTGAGTTGTTACCAATTATTGTTATTGATGTAGGGCCCTTATTTATGTTGTCCACGCTTCAGAGTGCAGGCCTAAGCGTGAGGGGTGTGTTGAGTTGTCCTACATCGATGAGATTTGAGGTGTTTAGTCTCCTTACTCTTGAGCAATCCTCATCTCATAAGCTAGCTTTTGGGTTTGAGTTAGGCTCAAGGTCCATTTATCATGGTATCAGAGCCAGGCTCATCCCAATTATTACTACCGATGTTGAGCCTCCATTTATGTTGTCCACGCTCCAGAGTGCAGGCCTGGGCGTGAGAAGGTGTGTTGAGTTGTCCCACATCGATGAGATTTGAGGTTTTTGGTCTACTTATATAATTTTAGACAATCCTCATCTCATAAATTAACTTTTGAGGTTGAGTTAGACCCAAGATCTATTTGTGATTTGTATTCAAAATGTCTCAGACGCTGACTTTCTGCATATTCTCTTTTAATCTTTTTATGTGCTTAGGTGAGAGTACCTTTCCTATACGAAGATGGGAACTAACTACGGATGCTTTCTCTGTCTCTTTCAATAACCTTCAATAAAAAAAAAAGATTCTTCTTTTTCTTTTCTTTTTTTTTGGCCCTTCCGCTTTTCTTTCTCTTTTGCAGTTTTATTTTAAAAAATCACATCAATATTGCTTTATGTCTCTTTAGTTACACATCATTATTATGCCTCTGAATCTCCTTGGTTACTTATCGTTATTATGCATTGAGGGTTCATTTGGTACCAACATAAGTAATGCGGGGATTAGTAGTGCAGGGATTAGTAATACAAGGATTGTAGTGTTGAGATTATTTTTTATCAAGTGTTTGGTTCATTGTATTAAAAATTAATTATGCAATGTATAAGTTTGGATTTAGTAATTTTAAGTCTTATCCATGTATAGCTAATCCATGGATTAGTAATCCCTTCCTTTCCATGGTATTAGTTAATCTCTCATATGAGGTATAACTAATCCATGTATTAGGTAAGAGTAAATTAAATTGACCAACCAAACATGGTATTGAACGGATTAATTTTTATACGGGGATTATTTTGCTTAATACGGCCTACCAAACGACCCATGAGGTTCTTTGGTTACTTGCTATCTTTATTTTTGAGAAATTAGAGAAGAAGAAAAAGGAGATTTGTATTTGTTTTTCTCTTTGGAAAATAAATGCGCAAGGAGTAATAAAGGAAAAAGAAAAAGGAAATAGAAGAAAAAGGTAACTTAAATGGAAAAGGGAAAGAAAAAATTAGAGAAAATATTTGTAAAATTTGATTCCTTTGATTTGTGCCACAGATTCGATTTTACCTTTTTTTTTTCTTTTAATTTCTTTCATTATGTGTTGTTATTTTGTCTTGGGTAGGTATACAAGATTAAAAACTCATAAGAGGTAGAAAACCAGAAAAGAAAGTTAAAAAACTAATTTGTCAAATGAAAAATGGATTAAGAACTTGAAGTTTAATCTATTGGATTTGAAAAAAAGGAGTTTTGTCTTCTTTCTTTTCTTTTTTTTTTTTTTTTGAAAAGAAATGAATGGGTAAGGATGTAAGAAACAGAAAAAGGAAATAGAAGAAAAAGGTAGATGGAATTGAAAAGTGAAGGAAAATATTTGTAGAATTTGATTTTGTTGATTTGTGTGGTATATTCGATTTTACCTTTTTTCTTTTAATTTCTTTCATTTTGTTTTGTTATGTTTATATTGGAGAGGTCTAGAAGACTAGAAACACATAAGTGATAGAAAACTAGAAAAAAGTTTCAATGCTAATTTGTTAGATAAAAGATGGATTAAAATTTGAAATTTAATCTATTGGGTTGAAAAATTATATGAGTCTTTAACATATTCGGATATTAGTATAAGGATTATTTTGTATGTCAAATAAAGTTTTTAATAACTGCACATGAAGCACGGACAAATTTACTAGTTGAATATAATAAAACCAAGTATCATAATTCATTGGATTTTTCCTCACTTTATCTTCATATATTCAAACCTCCTTTTTCCAATTAAACATCTTCTATACTTTCCCTATCACCATACTGCTTCTCAAAAGCAACAAATTTCTTGTACAAATATTCACCTCTATCTTTATCTATATGATAAAGTGAAAATTTATAGATACACCCAGCTATCTCAATTCCCTTACACTTCTCTTCAAACTCCGCGAACACCAAGAACAATTTCTCAACCTCCTCATCATTAAGAGATAGTTTGGTAGGTTGTACAAAATAATCTTTGTATAAAAATTTAATCCGTCCAATATAATGTTTGGTTGCGCAATTCAATTTATGCATACCTAATACATAGATTACTTATATCTCATAGGAGGGCTTAGCTAATATCAACGAAACCAAGGAATTACTAATCCCTGCATTAACTATACCTAGATAAGACCCTAAAATTACTAAACCGCCCCTCAAACCCTTTTCCTAAATTTCTTTATATACAGAAAGAAGAATATTCAAGGGAGGGTATAATTGTAAAGAAGATTTTGTACAGTTTTAAACCAAACACAAGCTAATTTTTAATACAATAAACCAAACACTTGATAAAAAATAATCTCAACACTACAATCCCTGCATTACTAATCCTGTATTACTTGTGTTCGTACCAGACGACCCCTGACTAACTTCTCCACAGTGGTCTTCCTAAGGTTAACTATTCTTCCATTCTTTATTTCAAAATTGGCATACGAAATCCATGAATTAACATTACTATGACACTCTACCAAGCTCTCGAACATAGCAAGTGCTTTTTCTACTTGATTGTACCTTAATTCGAAATTAATGTATGAAAACCAACTTTGTTCATCAGGCTTCAACGTTATTCATCTATCGAAAATCTGACAATAGAGAGTAAAATTCCGTAGCATCTCTTCCATGTGAATGTATTTGTACCATAATTGATCAACTTTAGGCTATTACTGCCCTGTCCCATACATTACGTGCATGGTTAATAAACTTATATTTCATTTCAAATTCAGCGCATTTTTACCTTATTGTATGGTCACGATAATTCAATTCTATGGCACGTTCGTAAATTGAACGTGTTCTTTTGAAATCCTTTTGAGTTTCTTCCCATTTTGCATATTTGACTAACGAATTTTTGTTGTTAATTTGGCCTCGAATTCCTTGCGCTTGCGATTGCGGTAATCGGTGAGTTCAGTTGAGTCGGCGATTTTTTGCGTCGGTGGTGGTTGGATTTGCGATTCGTGAGAATCCCTTGCCTCGCGGAGGATTTGTTCGCCGGTGATTTGATTTGGTACCGGAAATCTTAACTTTACTTTTATAGGTCTCGGAAACTTGACTCGGGTCGGGTCTGATTTGAACTTCATTGAAGAAATTACAATGGATATGGAAGCTCAAAAGCAGAGAAGAAAACTATAAAGCACAAGGGACGGAGTGGGATGGGTTTTATAGAGGTGAATTCACAATCCGAATGGAACTTGGATTTTTTTTTCTTTTTTGGTTATTATAGTTTGAGTAGGATTTGGGATTAATTTCACATACATTCACTAAACCTATTATGATACTAAAGTTATAAATTTACTTTACCAAAATGAGTAAACTGTACCCTATAAATCACAAAATTATTTTTATATAAAAGAAACAATATTTTAACTATACTATTAAAAAGTGAGTGCTATAGCACCCCACACCTGCTAATGTAACATTCTAAAAACAAAAGAAAGAATTATAAGAAAATACACTTTGACTTCACATCATAACAAAAATGGTCCATATTTTTAAGTTTCACCCAGCCTATTTCATATTGTATATATTTTAAAAGTACTAGCAAAAGTATCAGCAGGTAACCCCTATTTCAAATTATTTTTTTACAATAACTGCTTTTAAATGCTATGGAGTTAAATTAGTTGGTCAAGTTATCCATTTCGTTTGAGATTACGACAAAAAATTTACTGCAAAAACTAAGAATATTTTTGTTCTAGAGTCTCGTGATTTTTTAGATCCTTCATGATTTAGTTTTTTAATCTTTGAGTTAAATTTTAGATTTGGGTTTTTAGAATTTGTTAGTTTTTTGGATTGGATGTCGCCAATTGTTTGAAAATATCAAGAGGAGTTCAAAACTTAAATATGAAGTGATTTGCGGTAGATTTAAGCTAGATTTGAGTTAAATTTCAGAAGAGGCTCAAGGAAGAAAACGAAGCTGTTTTTGTATAATAGTGTATATGAGTGTATAAACACCTCTTATACACTCTTATATACTTTTATAGACCTTTATACAAGCATCTGTAGAAGAACTTCTTTCATGATTTTCAGTTGCAATTGTTGTTCAAAACCAGTCTAAATCTCCATTAAATGACTTCTAATTTTATGTACAATCTCCTTATACTATTTCTAACAAGTCTAACTAATACCCAACTCCAAATTTCTCACAAGATCAGATTCAAAATTTAAACCCATTTATTTAAGTTTGCTCAACAATGATGAAACGTCCAAATCTTCATAAATGACTTCAAATTTTGTATACAACCTCCTTATTGTAATAGCCCATAAATTTTAAACAAGGACATATTGGTCATTTAATAAACTAAAAAAAAAAGGATACACAAAAAAGGGACGAACCCCACCAGATTTTAATCTGGCAAAAAGGAAAAACAAAGAAAGGGATTAAGGGAAGGGGGAAGAACTAACGGCAAACAATAAAAGAAACAAACAAAAGAGGGCTATGGGTAGTAGAAGAATTCTAACACAGGGAAAACTCACGGGCAGCAATAAGTTAAGGGAAAATCTGGTGAAAAGCTTGGCAGCTACTTTTGAGAACAAAAGAAAATGTGAGATTTGCACTTTTTCTTCCATTGAAAAGCACAAGAAAACTTCAACACAAAGAAACTAATTAAACAGAGAAGGAGGAGAAGGAGGAGAAGGAGAAGGAGAAGGAGGAGGAGAGAGGAGGAGGAGGCGAAAGAGGAGAAGGAGGAGGAGGAGGAAGAGGAGGAGAAGGGGGAAAAGAAAAATGAGGAGAAGGAGGAGCAGAAGGAGGAGAAGGTGGAGGAGAAGGAGAAAGAGGATGAGGAGGAGAAGAAGGAGGAGGAGGAGGAGGAGGAGGAGGAGAGGAAGGAGAAGTAGAAGGAGAATAAGAAGGAGGAGGAGGAGGAGAAGAAGAAGAAGAAGAAGAAGAAGAAGAAGGAGGAGGAGGAGAGGAGAAGGAGAAGAAGAAAAAGAAGAAGGAGGAGAAGGAGGAGAAGGAGGAGGAGGAGGAGGAGGAGGAGGAGGAGAACAAGGAGAAGAAGGAGGAGGAGAAAGAGGAGAAGGAGAAGAAGAAGGAGAAGGAGGAGGATAAAGAGGAGAGGAAGGAGAAGAAGAAGAAGCAGGAGGAGGAGGAGGTAAATTTTTGGACTTAACTCATAGATTTGATTCATAAATTCCATGGCTATTGAGTTGGGATTGAAAATTATTTGAAAAATTAATATTAATGAAATAATGGAGTCCATGAAATTTTTCATGAATTAATGAATATACTATAGGTTTGTGGTTATAAACTTATATATTTCTATATATATACCAATAAAAAAAAGGATATTCCTTCAAAAACTTTTTCATTTCAGTAGAGAAGATAATCAAATATGATTGCTATTAATATTGGTGATATTGGAAAAATTGCAATGGAATTTTGATAGTAGCAAGTTGGGAGACTGAAATGGGTCTTGATATTTCAAGTAGAATAAGAGGGATTTGTTGGGTTATTATAATTCGACGAATTAAAAGCCCAATATGAAACTATGAGGGCTGGACATTCTAAATTAGCTATGAATTAGCCTAAACAAGAAAATTAACATGAGACCGATATTTATGTGACTATAGATTGATTGAAGAAAGTCACACTGATCACTCGAGGTGACGTGTTTGGTATTTTGGCACGAGTACTGTGAGTAGTAACCCTTCCGCAGTTTGTGTTTTCATAACCACCATGATTTATATATGATTTGAAAATAAATGTGTTACCGATGCTTTGAAATTGCATGTGGGACAAGTCCTTTACTCGATAGGGTACTGTCACACCTCTTTTTGGTACACTTCCCGGAAAGGAAATATATTAAAAGAATTTTTCCAATTAAAGTGACATTATTCGAACTGGGATCATTTATTTATTTTTAGAGTCGCCACTTGGAATATTTTAATTGGTGTCCAAGTCACCAATTTATTTTATCCCAGATCGAGAATAATTTCGACTTTTATTTTTGAAGTCTGCGAACCAGAAATTCTAAGTAAGGAATTCTGTTAACCCGAGTGAAGGTGTTAGGCACCCTCGGATTCCGTGGTTCTAGCACGGTCGCTTAATTATTATAATCGACTTATTATTTGATTTAATACCTGTTATTAGCCTATGGTGCATTTTTACTTTATTCCGCTTTTAAATTATTAAAGAATTGCGATGTTAATCAAAATATGTCACGAATTACGTCACATAAATGCACCCGTAATTTGTAACACCTTTTAATTAAACACCGGGATTTTGAATTCGGGTCACATAAATGCGCACCTGAATTTAGGAAATTAAATTAGTAGCCTAACGCGCCTAAAGCAAATTACGCGTTTTTATTTTTTTGTCGAGGGCCGTGGAATTTGCTAAATGGCACGCCTCAGTTTTTCTAAATGTTTAATTAACGAGGGCCATATGCTCGTATAATTATTTGATATGGCACGCCTCGACTTAGTTTTAACATTGTTTTTTTTTTTTTGAAATTGTTTAAATCGGGCCACCTAAGAGGCACCCCCGAAAGTCGGCATCGTCATTATGTCACGAGAACCGTACCCACAGCGACGACGCAATTAATTACGTCCAAGATTTTATTATTAAAGTTTGAAGAATCGAGATTTATATATACCGACTTCATATTTTAATTAATTACGAGGGCCATGGATGATCGCTACCAATTATATGGCACGCCTCTACTAATTTTAAGAACCTTTCTTGCCATACATATAATAATCCACCCAATTATTTATTCTAAACATACAATGGGTTAAGCCCACTGTATTTTAAAGCATGAATACCCACGTACTGGAGGCTAACAATATAAGAGTTTGATAACAACTTTCTAAGATGGCCTCAGCTGATCTTACACGTTTAATCATTTTAATCAAAGATCGGACATCATAGCTCTATTACGAATATAGCCACAAATTTCACAAAAACTCAATTGTAATTCTGCCTTTTGTACTATTGTGCACTATTTCCAGCATAATCAAATTAATAACGGTTAATCGTAAACATAAGCAGTGCACTTACAAAGATGACTACACTATAAGTTTACGCAACAGTCATGAATCAATTCAATGAATCCGAAATCATCGAACTTAAGAATAGATTGGTCTTGAAATGAAAGACTGTGAGAACAATCTAAAATCCAGTCATCTTAAATGGTCGAATCAACGCGTAACAGTAGCGAAAGTGATGCATTAACACTTCAACAGTGTCTATATTCATAGTGTGCCGCATACCAGTAGTTATGTTAATGCACAGCAGACCATGTTTTAAACAAAAAGAACAATAGTACCAAAGAACCCATTAACAGCTTGTTCACAATTTTTGAGGTAAAAGAAATCTGATTCACCCTCGATATTAAACAGCTAGTAACAATACGAATGTGGCCTTGATTACGAGTACAAGCATAAGCAATTCTTAGTCGAGAATGAACAAAATGGGTAGGGCAACGGAAATTTTCACGAAAACAGCATATGTAATATTAACAATTATATGGAATCACAGTCTGTATAATCCAGATGATTACAGAATCGATTATCAGTTCATGGTGGAAATAAAGACAAACAAAACAGTTTCGGAACAAAACAGCAATCAAAAGAAGAAAGTCGAATGCATCCATTTAACGATATATTCAGTCATTTGCTAATAGTACAAATATGAAAGTTCGAGCATACCTAAGGATTACAACAAACTTGCTTTCAAACCAGCAACAGCAGTCAACGACAGACGTCACAGCTTCTTATCTCGTCTTCTTCCTCTGTTTTTGTCTTTCTTTTCTTTAAATTTTCAGAAAAATTTCCGATTCTAAGACCTCTTTTTCTCTGTTCTTTATCCCTTTTTTTTTTTTTTTATTTTAATTTTTAGACCTAACAAAGAAAACTTGCTTGATTTTTACTCTCCTTTTCTGAAAAATTTTCCACACTTTCTGAAAAATCTGACCTCAAACTCTCTGTTTTAACCTTTTTTCTTAAAATTTCAGACTCTATTTTCTTAAGCACTCTCTCAAAAAACCGACCTCGAACAATGAAGAAATCGAGCTTATTTATAGGAAGTCCCCCAAACAACCTTGGTCCCAAAAAAAAACCCCGAAAAATAAAACAAAAATCAGAAAAATCCAAAACCCTTACCTCTGTCCGAAAATTGCTTTTTCAAACCGAATCCAGGACAAATGGAAGGCGAGGATCAATTGAGAATTGATCTACGGCCTCCATTTGAACCGAAAATGGTCCCCAAGTTGCAAAAGTACTGAGTGTACCCGTCTTTGTCAGTAATGTTAGGTCCGTAGTACGTGGGGGAAGGGGAGGGGACCACGGACGAGTTGGGGTTTCAACTCGTCCGATTTTGGGCGAGTTTGGTGATGGTGAGTCGCGGATGGGGCGGGGCAGTGGAGTAGCAGCGGCGGAGGAGTTAGAGGGATTAGGTTTAGGGTTTGTTTAAGTTAGGTTTTATATTTAGGTGAGGGTGATTTTGGGCCGTTGATCTTATTGTGATCAATGGTCCAGATGAGGCAAGGGTTAAAGAGGTTGGGCTGGCCGGTTGGGCTGATTTATTTGGGCTCGTTTCTTATAGAATTGTGGCCCAATTCGTTTTCAAACTTAATTAATCCCTCTTTTAATTGTTAACAAATTTTTCTATAAAAAAAAAAAAAAACAAAAGTCCTAGTAATAAAAAATAAAATCCTAATTCATCAAAAAAATGTGCAATTTAACATAATTCTAGGCTCTATGAATTAAAACTTAAAAGATGCACTATTTTATGATTTTTAATTTTGTTTTTTCTTGAATTAATGACCTAATAATTAAATATGAGTAATTATAGATCCAATTAATTCTTAAAATGGCTAATAATCAATTTGAACTATTTTATTTATTTTTTAGGAGTATTTAGGGCGGGGCAAAAATTACGTGCTCACAAGTAGTAAGTCAAAATTCAACTATATAGAATAAGGGCAAATAATACTTCACGGGAGGAAAATAGGAATTTATAAATTTAAAGAAAAACACAAATAACCAAAAGCACGCGCAGCCATAGAGAAATATCAACAAGGGCACTCCCGAGGTACCGCCTCGCAGTCCCAAATCATAAATAAATTCACAATATCCCATTTCTTTATATTATCGCAGGAGCCTTCACATTTAATTTTAAAGAAAATAATTTTTCGGAAATAGCATCCCGCGTTTTAGCCACCCTTATCACACCGCATGACTTCTACTAGTTTCCCTACTAGCCACGCGTATCAAGCCACTCTTATCTCACTGCATGCGTTTCAACACCTAGACCTTGTACCACCGCATGCGTATCAATATCACAATATATCACAATTTTCACCTCAAGAGCCCAAATATTTCAACTTGCCAAAATAAACCAACAACAACATTATTTCCACAATAAGGAGTTCATGGCTCAATCACAATGAATACAAAATCTCACAAAATATTTGGAAGTGAATAAATCAACAAAAATAATATTTCACAAATTTAACACCTTGACTCAATACCAAATTTTTAATGTCAAATACTTCATATTAATAATAATCCAATTATGAAATTCAACTTTCAAATAATGATCACAGAATAAAATAAAATAAAGTTCCAACTAAACAGGTAAGGCAATTAGCAGGAAAAAGTTAAGGCAAATTTAAAAATATAAAAATAGATCGATGGTGATGAATGTAATAGGATAAAATAATTAAATTAATATGCAACAGTGAACTACACAATTTAAGAACATAATCTTCCACATTTAGCCCGTGTACACACTCATCACCTCGCGTACACGACTTTCAACACCTCACAATTAGATATCAATACCAATCCTAAGGGAAATTTCCCCCACACAAGGTTAGACAAGTTACTTATCTTGAACCGTGAAATTCTTTACTCCGCTATGCCTTTGCCTCGTGAATTGACCTCCGAAAGCATCGTACCTAGTCACAATTTATTCGATTTAATCAAAACAAATTATTGGAATTAATTCCATATGAAAATACTAATTTTCTAACAAATTCTGAAATTTAACTCAAAAATCACCCATGGGGCCATGTCCTGAAACCCGACGAACGCTCATTTAGCCACGAGTTCAACCATGCCAAAATTACTAAATTCCGACATCAACTCGACCCTCAAATCTTCAATCTAAATTTAGGGATCTTCATAATTTTTTCAACTTAATCCACCAATTAAATATTAAAAACTACCATAGATTCGGTTACTTTAACCAAAATTGAGATAAGAATACTTACTACGATATTTTCCTTGAAAATATCCCAAAATTCGCCTCCCCGAGCTCCAAATCGTAAGAAAAATGAAAAATAGGACGAAGTTCCATTTTCAGAACTTAAACTTTCTGTCTAGTGGTTTCTTCATCGCGCGACAGGTACCTCGTGTTCGCGAATAAAAAATGTGTGCTGTCCAAAAATTTTCCTTCGCGAACGCGAGACCCACGCCACGAAAGCAATGCTTTACCAAGTGAACCTTCGCGAACGCAGCCTACACTTCATGAACGCGAAGGCAAAAATCCTCACCAGCCAGTTTCCCTTTGCGAACGCGAGACCCAAGTCGCGAACGCGAGACCCAAGTCGCAAATGCGATGAACAACATAGCCTGCCTCCAGTTCCTCTTCGCGAACGCGAGACCCCTCTCGCGAACGCGGAGAAGGAAACCAGGTGCAGACATCAGAAAAATTCCAGCAGCATTCCAAGTCCAAAAATTTATCCGTTAACCATCCGAAACTCACCTGAGGCCCCCGAGAGCTCAACCAAATACACCAATAAGTCTTATGACATCATACGAGCTTAGTCGAAACCTCAAATCACATCAAACAACACTAAAACCACGAATCATACCCCAATTCATGCTTAATGAAACTAAGAACTTTCAACTTCTACATTCGATGCCGAAACTTATCAAATCAAGTCCGATTGACCTCAAATTTTGCGCACAAGTCATAAATGACATAACAGACCTATGAAAATTTTCAGAAATGGATTCCGACCTCGATATCAAAAAGTAAACTCCTCGGTCAAATTCCAAACTTAAATTTCTATTTTAGCCATTTCAAGCCTAATTCAAATAGACTTTCAAATAATTTTCCGGACACGCTCCTAAGTTCAAAATCACCATACGGAGCTATTAGAATCATCAAAACTATATTTGGGGGGAATTTATACATAATTCGACATCCTGCCAACTATTTCAACTTAAGCTCTAAATCTTGGAACCAAGTGTTCCAATTCATTCCAAAACCTCTCCAGGCCCGAACTGACTACCCCGACAAGTCATAATACAGATATAAAGTACAGAATGAACAGTAAATAGGGGAACAGAACTACGATTCTCAAAATGAGTGACCAGGCTGTTACATCTTCCCTCTCTTAAACAACCGTACGTCCTCGAAAGGGTTTAGAATTATACCTGGAGTGGTGAAAAGATGAGGATAACATCTATGCATATCATGCTCGGTCTCCCAAGTCGCCTCCTCGACCGGATGACCCCTCCACTGTACTTTTACTGAAGCATTGCTCTTCGATCTCAACTTTCTAACCCGTCTGTCCAAAATGGCCACTAGTTCCTCAACATAAGATAGATCCTTGTCCAATTGGACTGAGTTGATGTTTAATACATGAGATGGATTGCCGTGATACTTCTGGAGCATAGAAACATGGAACACTGGATGAACTGCAGCGAGACTAGGTGGAAGTGCAAGTTTGTAAGCCACTTCTCCAATTCTTTCAAGAATCTCAAAAGGCCCAATATACCTAGGGCTTAACTTGCCCTTCTTCCCGAATCTCATGACAACCTTCATGGGCAAAGCCCGGAGCAAGACCCGCTCACCTACCATGAATGCTATATCACGAACCTTCCGATCCACATAACTCTTCTGTTTAGATTGGGCTGTACGAAGTCGATCCTGAATCAATTTAACCTTTTCCAAAGCGTCTTGAACCAGGTCTGTACCCAATAGCCTAGCCTCGCCCGGCTCGAACCAACCTACTGGAGACCGGCATCGTCTACCATACAAAGCCTCATACGGTGCCATCTGAATGCTTGACTGATAACTGTTGCTGTAAGCAAACTTCGCAAGTGGCAAGAACTGGTCCCAAGCACCCCCAAAATCCACACACACGCGCGAAGCATATCTTCTAATATCTAAATAGTGTGCTCGGACTGTCCATCTTTCTAAGGGTGAAATGATGTGTTTTTTGAAATGATGTACTCAACCCACACGAGTACCCAACTCTTGCTGTACGGCTCTCTAGAACCGTGATGTAAACTGCGTACCCCGGTTAGAGATGATAGATACTGGTACGCCATGAAGCTTGACAATCTCGTGAATGTAAACCTGGGCCAGCTGCTCCGAAGAGGAAGTAGTAACCACAAGAATGAAATGAGCTGACTTGGTCAATCTATCCACAATCACCCAAACTGCATCAACTTCCTCTGAGTTCGTGGGAGCCCAACAACAAAATCCATAGTGATCCGCTCCTATTTCCATTCTGGAATCTCTAACTTCTGAAGCAATCCCCCGGTCGTTGATGCTCATAGTTCACTTGTTAATAATTTAGGCACTGGGACACATACTACACTACTTCTTTCGTCATCCGCCTCCACCAATAGTGCTGCATCAAATCCTGATACATCTTCGCGGCGCCTGGATGAATAGAGTAAACTATCTACATGAGGCACACATAGCCTACCTTGCATCCATAATACACTGTCATCTCCAATAGTGACTTCTTTAGGATTACCATGCTGAACTGTGTGCTCAAGGACAAGCAACTGGGAGCCATCATACTAACGCTCCCTGATACGATCGTACAGAGAATACTGAGAGACCATATAAGCCAAAACTCGGCTTGGCTCGGAAACATCCAATCTTACGAATAGGTTGGCTAAGGCCCGAACATCCAAGGCTAAAGGCCTCTTTGCTACTAGTAGATATGCTAAACTGCCCAAACTATCCGCCTTGCGATTCAGGGCATCGACCACCATATTGGCCTTCCCGGGGTGATAAAGAATGGTGATGTGATAATCCTTAAGCAACTCCAACTACCTTCGTTGCCGCCAGTTAAGATCCTTCTATTTAAATAGATGTTGTAGACTCCGGTGATCGGTATAAACCTCACAGTGGACACCGTACAAATAATGCCACCAGATATTCAAGGCATGAACAATAGCTGCTAACTCGAAGTCACGGACCGGATAATTCTTCTCATGTACCTTTAATTGTCTGGACGTATAGGCAATCACCTTACCATCTTGCATAACCATTGCGCCTAGACCAATACGTGACGCATCACAATACACAGTATAAGACCCTGAACCTGTAGGCAACACCAATACTGGGGCTGTAGTCAAAGCTTTCTTGAGCTTTTGAAAGCTCTCCTCGCATTCCTTGGTCCACCTGAACGGAGCACCTTTCTGAGTCCATTTGGTCATAGGTGCAGTAATAGAAGAGAAACCCTCTACAAATCGGGGATAATACCCCGCCAAGCTAAGAAAAATTCGGATCTCTATAGCTGAGAACAGTATGGACCAACTCTGCATTGCCTCAATCTTCTTCGGATCTACCTTGATCCCCTCGCACGAAACTATATGACCCATGAATGCCACTGAATCTAACCAGAATTCACACTTTGAAAGTTTTGCATATAACTTCTTTTCTCTCAAAGTCTGAAGCAAAGTCCTCAGGTTCTACTCATGATCCTCCCGGCTCCAGGAGTACACCAGAATGTCGTCAATAAACACAATGACGAATGAGTCAAGATAGGGCTGAAATACAGTGTTCATCAAATGCATAAATGCTGCTGGGGCGTTGGTCACCCCAAAAGACATCACAAGGAATCCGTAATGACCATATCGAGTCTTGAAAGCAGCCTTCGGGATATCTGGCTCCCGAATCTTCAGCTGGTGATAGCCTGGATGCAAGTCAATTTTAGAGAACACCCTGGCACCCTGAAGTTGATCATATATGTCATCAATACATGGCAATTGATACCTGCTCTTTATTGTAACCTTGTTCAACTGGCGGTAATCAATACACACCCGGATAGAACCATCCTTCTTCTTTACAAATAAGACAGGAGCACCCCAAGGCAATACATTGGGCCGTACAAAACCCTTATCAAGTAGTTCCTGTAACTGCTCTTTTAGTTCTTTCAATTTTGCTAGGGCCATACGATCCAGTGGAATAGAAATGGGCTGAGAACCCGATAACAAATTAATGCCAAAGTCAATATCTCTGTTGGGCGGCATACCCGGACGATCTGCTGGAAATACATCTGAAAAATCCCTTACTACCATAACTGACTGCACGGTAGGAGTATCAACACTACGATCTCTCACATAGGCCCGATACGCATCACGCCCCTTCTTAACCATTCGCTAAGCCTTAATAAATGAAACAATCCTGCTAGGAACATAATCTAAGGTATCTCTCCACTAGCCAACGTCACCGTCTTGGCGTAACAATCAAGCATATCATGATAGGGCGACAATCAGTCCATGCCCAAAATAATATCAAAATCCACCATACTAAGCAATAATAAATCAGCTCTGGTCTCAAAACCACTGATAACAATCAAACACGACCGATACATGCGGTCAACAATAATATAACCACCCACAGGTGTAGATACATTAAGGGTGAAAAGTGGTCCGAGCCCGGCCCGGGACCGGCTCGGGACCGCGATCCTCGTGGGCCGGTCCAAATGGGCCTGGGCCCTATTGGTGCAAAAGCCCGTGACAGGCCGGTCCATTCACCAAGCCCACGAAGCCCGGGACCGCCAAGCGGGCCTGGTCCGGGCCTAGCGGACCAACGGGCCTGGGCTGGGCCCAAAGGCTAATGTTTTTTCGAAATTTTTTTTTAAAAATGGCCAACGGCCAGATTTTTAAATTCTAGCCGTTGGGCCAATTTTTGATCATTTTATTTTCAGAAAAATAGCCATTTGGCCCCCAAACTTTGTTTTAACCCCAAACTTTTTATAAGTACACTTTTTACCTATTCTCAACTATAAATACCCCCTCATTCTTTCATTTTTACTCACAAATTTTCTCAATCTCTCTCTAATTTTCTTCCATAATTGCTTACTTTGTTATTCCAATTTCGTGAAAAATTATCAAGTTGGTGAATTGAAGTATTTAAGTCTTCAAGTCTTCAACGATATTCAATTTTCAAGAAGTTGTTCGTCAATTCGGTAAACTCGTTCCAACTCTTTAAGTTTTAATATTGTTGTTCTATTTGTTTTATTTAGTATAATTATAATTAATATGGATTTTTCTTTGAAAAAAATGTTTAGTGGTAAGGGTAAGGGAAAATCAAAAATTGGTGAATCTAGTCGCCAAGCTACTACTCCTCCCCTTGTTACCCGTCCTCCTCCACCTGTTATTCTAGATAGTGATAACCCTTGTTTTCAATTTTTGGATAGTCAATTTTGCCATAATGTTACACCGGGTCATCAATTAGATAAAGAAATTATGAATGCTCTTTATCCTAATCAAACTATATTCGAAAATGATGATTTAGATGAAACCCAACCGGATTTAGATGACACACCTACTAGTCGTATTAATAACCCAACTGATGCCCCGCCTGACCCTCCTATAGTAACCCCTACATTTAATAGAAGACCTGCTAAACGGACCGAAACATCTCTTGTTTGGAATTTTTTTACTCAACTAAGAGAAGAAAATAAGGCTAAGTATAAAAGTTGTGGGTCTTTGTTGGCTCATAAATTTACTAGCAACCATAGCGGTACGGGTAGTTTGACTAGGCACATAATGAAACACCCTAGGGATAAACAAAGATATTTACAAATGAAAGCTGCGGAAGAGGGGACGAGTGTAGATAATGCGGCTCACCCTAGTGCAGGTTCAAATCTAGTCCAACCGGGAATTAGCACTGTTACCGGTGGAATTTTATATTACGATCCAAATAAGAATAGTGAAGAATTAGAAAAAATGGTAATTGTTATGTGCTTACCATATAGCTTTCCTTCTAACCCCCATTTTGTGCAATATATTAGAAAATTTTATAATCCTACTTATAAAGGATGGCCTCGTGCAACTGTAAAGGTCGATATTTATAAATATAAACACCAATATAAACAATATTTGTGATGTTTATTTACTCATATAGATTGTCGCGTTGCTATTACTACAGATATAGGTAGAAGTGCCAATGACTGTGATTATCTAACCGTTACAAGTCATTGGATAGACGAGGACTGGATAATGCAAAACGCATTATTGCCTATAGAATTATTAACTCACGCCACACAGGTAAATTTATTGCCAGCACAGTAGCAGATATTTCTAGATATTTGTATTAGAGATAAAATAATGTCTGTTACAATGGATAATGCTTCTAGTAACACCAATGCAATAGGCTTACTTACAAGTACATTAAATCCCGCATTTACTAATATTTTTCATGTTAGGTGCATTTGTCATATTTATCATTTAATTGTTGGTGATGATATGAAACTGTTAAATGTAGAAATTGAAAAGGTAAAAATGGCTCTTAATTGGCTGTTTTACTCAAACCGTAGAAGTAGACTAAGAGAATATTTTAAAAAAGTGATGAATTTGGCCTTAGGGAAAGAAAGGTTCCTAAACCTTGTCCAACTAGATGGAATTATATGTATGAAAGTCTAGTTGTCGCCTACGAATATAGAAACCCAATTAGTGCAACCTATAATGCTCGTATAGGTGGTGGTGATGATGATGACGATGAGCACCTTACTAATCAAGACTGGACTAACCTTAAAATTCTTGTAGATTTTTTAGAACAATTTTCAGTGGCAACAAACGAATTATCTGGGCAGTACTATCCTGCTATTTCAAATTGTTTAGTTTATATTGCTACACTTGCAGATTTATTTTCTCAATTTTTACAGGGTGGTGTAATTTATGAGCTTGCTATTGATTCAATGAAATTTTTTCCTATCCCCCCTATTTTTGGCGTTGCCACACTGTTAAACCCAACAATGAAATTAGGAGGTCCTAACTTTTGGTATTCTAAAATTTATAACTCTTTATCACTTTCGCCTGAGGAATATGCTACACTCGGAGATGCACAATCCTCAATTATAATAAATGCACAAACAATCTATAATGCCTATCAAACTGCCTTAGATCATGCTAGACCCAATATTCCAACTCCTACTTCGTCTACTTCACGATCAACTAAAAGAACTGCAGGCCTAAAAGCCCTCAGTGCTTGGACGGAGTTCAGGGGTCCCCAAGGTGAGAATATTGGTGATAGTTCACAACTAAATGAGCTTCAAGTGTATTTGTCGCAGGGACTTGAATCAGAGAATCCAGACGGCTCCTTTGACGTTTTGGAATGGTGGAAGGACAAACAAAAACACTATCCGGTTCTTTCAAGGATGGCTCGAGATATTTTAACCGTTCAAGCTTCAAAGGTGGCATCAGAGAGCGCTTTTAGTCAAGCGAGACTTCAAATCGGTGATCATAGAGCGTCGATGAGGGAGAGCTTGGAAAAAGCAGTACTCTTCCGAGATTGGATCCGTTCGGAAAGAAGAAATTTCGGACTTGCAGAATCACAACCGGATATAGACGAAGCTTATGAAGAAATGCTAGCCGAACTTGCGCAGGATGCGGCTTCGCCCGAAAGCGGTGATGAACAAGCCTCTTTTCCATCACCGCCAACGGAAATTCCTCCGGACCTTGAAGGATTTATGAGATTTGTTGAGATAATACATAGACTAATATGTAACGTCCTTAGTTTTTTTTCATTTTAATGGTGGTATTAGTACCTTGTTGTGCTCATTCCATTGGGGGGAGGAAGACTAAGAAAGATAATTGTTTGGTTTATTATGTAACTTGTATTTTGGCACATCTTCCTTAGTTTTTTTTCCTTTTAATGGTGGTATTAGTACCTTGTTGTTCTCATTCCATTGGGGGGAGGAAGACTAAGAAAGATATTGTCATTTTTTGTTAATATCTTATTAATAAAAATTATAAGACATTCTCTTGAATATTTCTTTGCAATTTATTTTGTGTTTAAATATGATATAGTGTGTATATATATATATATAATACATATATACAATATATACATATATATATATGTATATATATTATATATATATATATATAATATATATTGTATATATATTGCCCCAAAACTTTCCCTTTTTACCTATCCCATTACTTCACATTCAATTAAACTATATGTAAGAATTGAATGTGAAGTAATGGAGGAAAGAGAGATAGGTAAAAAGGGAAAGTTTTGGGGCAATATATATATATACAATATAATATATATATATATATGTCTAATACATATAAACTATATATATATTGCCTTATATATATATAGTTTATATGTATTAGATAGTTTATATGTATTAGATAGTTTTTATATATATATATATATATATATAATTTATATGTATTAGATAGTTTATATGTATGTAATGGAGGAAAGAGGGATAGGTAAAAAGAAAAGTTTTGGGGCAATATATATGTACAATATATACTATATATATATATATATATATATATATATTTATATAGATATATGCAATCTATATTAGTATATGCATATATAGTTTACAAGAAATTTCCCTAGATTAAAAAAAAATTGTCCAGAACCGTTTAGGCCCGTTAGGCCCGTGGGCCCGACCCATTTAGCCCAGGACCATGTGGGCTTAGGCTCGTAGCGGGCCGGTCCCTCCCGTTAGACCCGGGACCGCCTTGGCCCAGGCCCGGCCCAGATGACACCCTTAGGCGTAGAGGCGCGGCCATTTCGGGGACTTTACCGTGAGTTGCATTCTCATGTTATGATCCGCAGTCTGCAAAGCCTCCATCAGAGTTATTTATATTTTCCCGTCTAACTTGTATTCCAGACGAATGTTGTATTTTTATTATATTTCCTAGTTGATGCTCATGTACTTGTGACATCAGGTTTTGGGGGATTCCCACAGGTGGTTCACCATTGTAGTTCGTGTAAATTTTATTTTACACTATTTTATTAATAAAAATCATGATTTTAAGGTACTAGAATGAGTAATTAAATTGACTAATCACTATTGGCTTGCCTGACGGCGGTGTTAGGTGCCATCACGGAGATTGTTTCACACGAGAAGGCCAGTTTAGAGTATCGGTTTAGCTTCATTGAGGTAAGTATCTTGCCTAACTTTGTGTGGGGGAACTACTCCTTAGGATTTGAGTCGTTTGTTCAATTTGTGTAATGTTAAAGCCATGTACGCGAGGTGACGAGTATGTACTTGGGCTTATTTGTGAAAATTTAACTGTGTTATACTCTTAGGTTCTTATATTCATTAAAAGTGAAGTTTTCTTATCATGTTAAATCCTCCTTTTTCTAAATTCACCATTACGTGCCTTATTTGGAGTTGATTGATTTATGTTTCCAAATAAACTCTTATGAGTCTTAATTGAAGTTGTTGCCTCTTTTATGGTCATGCTGTCTCTTTCCGTAATTGCTTAACCTTAGTAGAAGTTTTTGTCGTTCCTTCCATTGTTGATTTATGCTTATTTGGAAACATTTGTTACATGTAATCTCTTTGATTGTTGAGTTACTCTTATTGGATATTGTCGTTACACATTTTCACTTCCCTTGTTGAGTTGTTCTTGTTTGAAAGCATTATTATTTGTTGTACCTTTCATTGTGAGCTCGTTCTTCCGTTTCTTTGTGTTCTGCAATTTCTGGTGTTGATTTACTTGCCGTACTCTTGTGTTATTGTTGTACTCAATGTTGTTGAGCCAATGAGTATGTGTGGTGTGGTACTGGAATTGTTTTGAGGAAATATTATGACATATGGGTACATAATGTGAAAGTCATTATATTATGTTGTTATGTTTTTGGCATACGTGGTATTGTTGAGAGGATTATCGTGGTGTTCGCACGTGAGTTATTCGTGCTATTGTTATTATTGATATTTGTAGATGCGGCGTGACAAGGCGGGCTATATATGTGGTCTTGCGCATGTGGCGAGACAAGGTGTGAATATTATTATACGCGTGCGGCAAGACAAGGCGGGTATTTACTTTATTGTTGCACACGTGGCAAGACAAGGTGGGCTATGTAGGGAATGATTTGTGATGACTTGTGATGGCCTGGGGGCATTGTTATTGATAATATTTGTGTAGTGGTTGCCTACCTAGTGTGAGTTATTCATTGTACATTTTGTGATGATTATCCATTATGTGCCATTCATTTCTACTCTTACATGTTGGCTCGATTTGTGATAGAACACTTGCACAAGCATATACGTAATTAATCACTCATATTGATTTGAGAAGATGAACCCTGATGTCTATTAATCACCCATATCGTATACTTGCCTTCTGTGTGAGAGCTGTACTATTGGCACGTGAGTTGTCCGTGCAGTTCTGGGTTATTGTTATTGCTGACATGTGAGTTGTAAGTGCGGTATGAGATGTTGTCACTCCCTTAGCACGTGAGTTGTCTATGCGGATATGAGGTATTAATGATATTGTCAGGTGAGTACTCCGTGCCGTTCAAATTCGTAATATGGGCACAAGATGCTAAGTGATTTGGGACCCGTGATTCGTGATTTTGAGGTTTTGTACCTCAGGAAAATTCTTGAATAAATCTTCTGTGACAGTGATTGTTATTATTGAGTTGCTACTTGTTTACCTTTATTTAGTTTCACCGGACTTAATTTGTGTTCAGCTTACTCTACCGCATGTTACCTGTTCATTCCCTGTTGTTAATTGTTGCCTCTAGTTTCCTATCGTGAATATAGTTTTGTTACTTCTACCATGTTTAGTTTTATAATGACATCGCTCCTTGTTAGTTTCATATTCATACTTGTACAGGTTATTAAGTCCGGTACGTGTCTTGACTATCCCTCGTCACTGCTCCACAGAGGTTAGTCTTGATACTTATTGGATACCACCGTGGTGTACTCATGTTACGCTTTCTGCATATTTTTGTGCAGATCCAGGTGCCTCAGAGTTTGTTGATCATTAGCTAGTTGATCGGGCGTTGCTGCGGGACTCAAGGTATACCTGTTGTAGCGTTCGTAGCCCTCGTAGTCACCTTCTCAAATTTTACTTTGTATTGTTTATTCCTATTCTGGAACAGTTATATTTAGAAATTTTCTAGTAAATTCATTAGAACTTATGACTTGTACTACCGATTTTGGGATTGTTGGCTTGTATTGATAAGTTTATGTTTCATATTTAATAGTTGTTGGTTGATTTTGCCTTTAATTTAGTAAGTATTAGGCTTACCTAGTCCTTAAGACTAGGTGCCATCACGACATTTTACGGAGGAAAATTGGGGTCGTGACACTCGGGCTCCAAACTAGACATGCACGCAAGTGAAATAACATCATACAAATTCGTTCGCGCGATCAAAACTTCACAATAACATCTAGAACTACAAATTGGACATCAAAATATATGAAAGTTTCAATGAAACTTAAAAACTTTCAAATTTACAACCGGACGTCCGAATCACGTTAAATCAATTCCTTTTTGTATCAAAATTTGCACCCAAGTCATAAATGGTAAAATGAACCTATACTAACTTCCGGAACCGAAATTCGAACCTGATAGCAACAAAGTCAACATATGGTCAAACTTAAAAATTCTTTAAATATTCAAATGACTAATTTTTAACAAATCACGTTACTTCACTACTAAAAATCAGGTGAAAAGAGACCGAAAAAAGCGACCAAAGTTGGTCCCTATCTGCCAAAAAGCGACCACAATGGTCTGGTCAGTATTTAGGTGGTCTCCAACAAAAAGCGACCAACTTTGGTCGCTAATTTGCGACCAATTTTGGTCCCCAACACAAAAGAACCAAACATTCCGAAAAAACGTATAGAGACCAACTTTGGTCGCAAATTAGCGACCAAAGTTGGTCGCTTTTTGAAAAATACAGAAAATTAAATTCAGCATATAGCGACCAAAGTTGGTCGCCAATCCTGAATTTAATTTTCTGTATTTTTTAATTAGCGACCAACTTTGGTCGCTTTTTGAAAAATACAGAAAATTAAAATCTGACATTAGCGACCAAAGTTGGTCGCTATTCCAGAATTTTATTTTATGTATTTTTCAAAAAGCGACCAGCTTTGGTCGCTATGTGCAGAATCAATTTTTTTTTCAGCAAAATGGCGACCAACTGGCGACCAAAGTTGGTCGCTATTTTTGGTATATTTTTTTCAGAAACTGCCTGTTTTGGCAGCTACACCACCTGCCAGTTTTACCAAATTCCTAAAAGAAGCATTTTATGCCATTAAAACAACAACAACGACAAGAACAACTACAACAAACAACAACGAGAATAACAACTACAATAAACAACACATTAAACAACAACATTAAACAACAACAAGGTTTAAAGTTCAAATGAACTTATACATTATATAAGCTATTATTACAATTTAACGTCTACTAATGTTTACATGGCATCGTCGGATGAAGTGTCATTATTAAGAGCATCATCCGGCGATGATTCACGTGACCGGGGAATCGAAAAAGAGCCAGAAGCCAAGAGAGATTTGATCTGCTCTTGTAGAGCAGCATACTGAGCATCTCTAAGTTTATCTTTCTCCTTCTCTCTTTCCTTGGCAGCTTCTAGCTCGGATGTGAGCTTTGCTACA
>MCJB01051281.1:0-29197 GCA_002018475.1 Nicotiana obtusifolia | reverse complement strand
TAATTTCCTTCTACTACACTACTACACAATTTATAATTTTACAAAGTTTGAATAAGTTATATTTCTAATTATAAGTTATATTTCCAAAAACTTATAAGAATATTATATAGTAACTTCTTTAATTCTAAAATTCGGATTTGAAACATAATTTTTAATTATTTATAAAGTTAAATAAATGAGTCAAATGGTAATTAACTAATTATTAAAAAAATCAAAAAAAAATAGAATAAACCGGCGACCGGACCGGATCGGACCGGATCGGACCGGTATACCGGCCACCGGTACCGGCACTGGTCCGGTCGAACGAGCTTCAACCGGTAAGTCCGGACCGGTTGGGACCGGTTTGGTCCGGTTTTGGGCGTAGTAATGGTACCGGACCGGAAAAAAAATCCGGTCCGTGACCGGACCGGACCCGTAACCACCCTTACTTCAGACTAATATTCGTTTTCTTGGTCATCATAGTTGTCAAGGTAAAATCACGCCTATCAACGGGCTATAGATTTTGCATCAAAATTTTCGGATGTAATTACTGATAGGACTCAGCTACAAAGATTTCTTGGTAGCTTAAATTATATATCTCCTTTTTATAAAAATATGTCTCGAGATATTGCTCCTTTATATGATAGGCTAAAAAAGGACTACAAATCTCCTTAGATTGATAGTCATACTGAGATTGTTAAACAGGTGAAGAAGAAAGTCGCTACCCTTCGATGTTTAGCCTTAGCTAATCCTTCATGGAAAAAGATTATAGAAGCAGATGCTTCTAATATTGGCTTTGGGGGTATTTTAAAACAGATTAACCCTCATAACAAGAAAGAGCATCTGATAAGATACTATTCAGGTAAATGGACCGAGGCCCAGAAAAAGTATGCTACTGTGGCCCATGAAATGCTTACTATTGTTAAGTGTGTTTTAAAATTTCAGGATGATTTATATAATCAAAAGTTTTTAATAAGGACAGATGCTCAGGCAGTAAAATTTATGTTTAATAAAGATTTTAAACATGATGCCTCAAAAATGATATTTGCAAGATGGCAAGCACAATTAGCTCCATTTGACTTTGAAATCGATTATAAAAAGAGGGTTGATAATTCCCTTCCTGATTTTTTATCCAGAGAATATTTACAAAATGAATAACGAGATATCTTCTTTCAGTTGCAGGATGAGCCATCAATGGCCGTCCAAGAATTCCTCTGATAGAGGAAAAGGACGCGAAAACTATGGCCATTATAGAGGCCGAGGATCTTACACTCCACCATCCCCTGTAATACAAAGAGGAGGAAAGATATTGATAAATGAGAAGATTTCTCAAGAAAGAGGAGAATCATCCTCAAACACTATTAATTTGGAAGATATTTCGAAAAACAGCCCGTTATACGAGCAAATGCAGGCCTATCTAGCCTCACAAAGAACCACGCATAGTGATACCTATGCAAATGTGGCAGTTGAAAACTCTGATGATATCAAGAGTTACGAGAAAGTAATAAAAAAGGAAATGATATTTTCTTTAGAAAATCACGATTTACAGTGGAAGGATGAACCTTGGAAGATACTCCAAAGGTATTTGATTGAGAAATTATATTTCCCGGGCAAGTCATACAAAACTCGATCATATTATGAGAATATTTTGATAAGTTCAGGCAGTGCAGAATTCCAGCACTTTCAAGGTTATACCCCATAAGAAAATGTTTATAACTTCTCCAAAATTATTATCAAACAGATTATATCTGCTGAAGAGTGGGGATCATCCACCATGAAGGAACGACAAGTGATACTTTACGATAAACATTTTAATTATACTTACTAGGATTATACCCAGGCTTTTAACGATGTTTTATTTTATAATAATGATAAACATAAGTATATTTGGTTTATAAAAGTATGTACTAAGGTATTCTCAAAACCTCTACCAAATTGGTTTCTAAATTGGTGGTCATACCACAGTCCAACAATAGAAATATTGCCAACAACCTTTAGACAGTTATACAGCGAATGGATACAGATATCTCCTGATCTAGATGCGCTATACAAACAAGATCATATATGTTGGCCTGAGAAAATAGGCCATATCTATTTCTTTTTGGAATTTTTCATTCCTTGGATTCATAAATGGGTGCCAGAAGTCGGTTATACCGAAGAAGACATCCCCTATTTATATCGGACGTACTTCAATAATTTTTGGGACAAGTTGATAAAAAGGGACCCAAAAATAGATAAGTTACATGGACAAGAATTGATCGATAATATTAAAGGTGCCATAAATACTTATAAGTCTAAAACCAAGAAAGTAATAATGGAAAATGCTTCCATTAAGTACGTTGCTAGGAAGATCAATTTCCAAGAAGGCAACAAAAAAGAGATAATAGCTCACTACTTAGATGGAGTTCAGGGAAATTTACTTCAATCCATCGAGCAAATTGCTGATAAATTAGACACTTCAATGAAAAGTGATACCAGCCATTCTATCAACGAAGAAGATCATAGTAGCATGTAAAACGACGCACAAAATGAAGAATCAGTAAACGAAGTTGACTTTCAAGATGTTGAAGAATTTCTCCAGAAAATGAAAAAGCTGGATAAAACCCAAGAAAAAAGAGTCATGGATTAGCAAGACAAGATGAAAAGGGGACCCCACACGTCATAATTATGGGACCAACAGACAAAACAAGATAAAAGACCCCACAAGTCATAATAGTGGGACCCGGACCCCACAAGTCATAATCGTGGGACCCAAGACAGTGATACCTGTCACTTTGCACTGATAGCTGCATTGTATATTACTGTAGAAAGATTCTTTTCTCTTCTTTAGATAGAGACCTTTGCCTCAAATGTAGAGATATGGAAAAACTTTCAGTTTTATTTTCTCTTTTTAGATTTGCTCTGCCTTCTCTCTAAAAGAAGACAGTTTTTTAAAGTTCATCATCTTTCATTTTTGTAACGAAAAAATCAAAAATCGCCTAAAGTTTTGGGCACAACTCTCAGGTACTACCTCCTTCTATTATAGTTTCTTCTACGATGGCCAGGCTTATAGCCGGCTAAATCTATATCTATATTGAATACAATACTTCTTAGTTTCATATTAACGATGCACTAGGCTTAATTAAAATAAGATATTCTAAATACGAATAGTTAACTTATATTATGTAAATCTTTAGCTTGGTTCCAAGATGGTGGTACAGTCGTGCTATATACTGCAGACTTCAGATTTTCCTCAGTGGCTACGTCTAGCGTCTGGTGATAAGGCCGTTTATTTTGAGTTGTTTAAGGCCGTTGAGATCCCAGTGAATCCTTTGGGATGTCCTAGACACATGGTCTAAAGTCACTATAGTACTTAGTTACTGACAGGCCCCTTGCTTGGGTAAAAGGTTTACCATACAGCTAATTATCTACATAATCATAAGGTTAAAGATTCATATCATAGAATCCCTTAATTTTGATTCTTGATAACAAAGCAAGGATACAATTTTGATCAGACTAGTGACGCCGTGCGGATTACCGCCAGCCGACCCAGATCCTGGTCTTTTAATCTATCTATATTATAATAATGAATAATAATGGATAATAATATTAAATAAAGTGAAAAATCAATAAAAGATCCACATGAAAATGTGGTAATATAATATATTAGATAAGGTAATAGTAAAATTAGGAAAAATAATCAAAAATCCAGTATTAGAAGTGGAAGGGAAGACTACTTGAACTTGAGATTAGAAAGTTCTTAAAATTATGATAAGAAAGCTCAAACTATGGAGGACCACGAAATTGAAGCTTACTAGATAAAGAAAAATAAAATGTGATAATAAATTAAAAAATTTAAAATACTAATCTCGTTAATTTTACTAGTAAAAAGTCAAATTACTTTAAAAATTTTAAAGTAATGAATAATATAATAACTATAAGCAAAAAAACAAAAAACAAAATTGTGTAAAAATATAGAAGAATAGACATATTTGACGAAAAATAAAGTGGTAACAAGAATTTTATTAATATAATATGATCTAATATGTTCAAACAAAATAGAACACAACATGATATGTTTAGTATTCTTTTATATTGATAGCGAAAACGCAAGGCAAATACCAAAATCAAGGGATTAAATTATTATTTAATATAATTTATGTCAGCCATACACGTGTTAGCTCAAAAGATGTCGGGTGTCCTACTCTTTTGTAGTAGGCATCCAATCCGGACCCCATCTCCCATAACTTTTTGCGGACTTAAAAACTTTTATTAAATCCACCTAATAAATAATTTGGCGGACTTCAAAACTTCTATTAAATCCACCTAATAAATATAATTCTTGCCTCACTAGGTCCACAGTCCAATTGTCGCCGGAGAAAATTAAGAAAGCTATAATTCAAAAATGGCAGCGATCGCCGTTGGTGACATCATCCCCGATGGAACTGTATCTTACTTCGACGAGCAAGATCAGATGCAGAGCGTTTCCGTACACTCACTTGCTCAGGGCAAGAAGGTCATTCTCTTCGCCGTTCCCGGAGCTTTCACTCCCACTTGCAGGTCCTATTTTCATTTCTTCATTTTGTTTGGAATCTGTAATGGAAGAATGGAACTTTCGAGAAAAATAGTCTGATATTTGGAATGTGAAATGTTTATATATGCAGCACGAAGCATGTCCCTGGGTTTATTGAGAAGGCTGACGAGTTGAAATCTAAAGGCGTGGACGAAATTCTCTGCATTAGCGGTATGTTACTTCTCCTCAATTATCATCTGTGATGTAGAATTTTATTTCTTCGGTTTTGCTTCACCAAGAGGATTTCTTTGGTCTTTCTATGATTTGTACTGACTTTGTTTCAATTTATGTGACCCAAGAAGGAAATCATTCTATATTTAAAAATAACTTTTTTACTTTAAAATTCTCCTTTTATCCTTAATTAGATTATTTATATCCAAACAAATGTCCATTTCTTTCTTTGGACCATAAGTTTCAAATTTTTTATTCTTTCTTGAAATCGATAGTTGTTCCTATGCTTGCAAACTCGTCTTTACTATCATTACCAAATTGTGCCTTTGTTCAGAAAATTTCAGTGTATCCAGCACAGGCCCCAACTGTAATTATAAAGTTTTTAGGTGTATTGTTAGTTCAGAATATTTCGCCCAGTATCCTTTTTTGAACTAGTATTTTAATTTTGTTTACTTTTAAAAAAATCTTATAGGTATACTGGTATAGACTCACGTTCTTCCCTCCTTCCTCCTCCTCCTCCTATGTCGAGATTTTTTTTTTTTGAGAAGGTAACAAATTTTATAATAAAGATAAAGTAGTTTTTAACACAAAAATTGTGCTAAGAGTAAAACATAGTTACAAGACCCCACAAAAAGAATGTTGTCTACGGTAGATTCTAAATCATCTACAAGGGCTCCTTTACACTAAAAGTGGAACAAAAATATATTGCTCAGAATTTGCTCTATCTTCAAAGCATCTTGAGTTCTTTCCTTCCATATTATCCACCAAATACATGCTGGAATCTTGGTCCACCATCTCTCTGCCTCAGTATAATACCTGGATCATTCCAACATGCTGTCACTTCCCTAGTTGTATATGGAATTGTCCAATTCAATCCACAACTTGTTGGTTACTTTGCAGTGCAGAAACAGTTAGTTGTTTGTATCAACCTTTTTTTCACACAAAAAATATTTAGAGAACTCTTCACCAGACAATCCTGTGTTAGAACAACCTCTTTGACCACAAGCCAGCAGAAACATGCCACTTTAAATGGAATTTTCACCTTCCAAATGTGCTTCCATTGCCAGGACCCAATGTGCTGTTGCCCAGAACTGTTTAAGATAACATACGTTGATTTCACATAATAGACTCCTCTGTTATTTCTTTCCCACCCTGGTCTGTCATCTCGTTCCATAGTTATTCAATACTACCTCAGAAACTCTCTAGCAATTTGAAGAATTCAGTCACTCTAGTAACCTTCCCAGTCATTGATGAAGTTAACATTCCAGCCCTGTAAGCTCCATATCTCAGCCACAGTAGCTTGTGGATGCTGTACTACATTGAAAAGGTCTGGAAATGTTTCTTTAAGAGGTCTATTCCCAATCCAATCATCATCCCAAAAAGAAGTTTTGGCACCATTACCCACCTTGGTACTGACATTGCAGTTTAAAGCTGGCCATAGACATCTTATGGACTTCCATACACTTACATCATAAGATCCATAAACTCTGGCCGTGCACCATGTCCCATGTGCCCCATATTTTCTCTGATTACTTTCTTTCACAAGCCGGTTCCTCCAAAAGAAACCTCCACAACCATTTTATCAGTAGGCTCTTATTATGTTATCTCAAATTGTTGACCCGTAGCCCTCCTTCCTTCGCTATTAATCAGAGTACTACACTTTACCATATCGTAAACCTTCTTATCCTTGTTCCCGTACTTTTGATGGTAATGGAAAAAGAGACATCATATAAGTTAGGAGAGAGAGTCTAATACACTATTAACTAAAATAAACCTCCCTCCTAGAGAGAGATAATTACTTTACTACCTGGTAAGTTTCTTTTCACACCTGTCCGACACTCCATTCCATGTCTCTTCGGATTTATTTTTATGTCAAAGAGATTTTTATATATTTGTTGCAGAGATTTTTTCAATTTTCGTTAAAACAAAAGAGTGGTTTAAAATAATAACTCAAGCTATATTTGTATTAATTGAAATCAAATGAGGACAAGGCCACATTCATGGAAGCATGTTTGACCAAATACTTACATAGAAATATTTATTATATAACAAAAATGTAAAAGGGCGTTTGATTTCGCATAAATGCGTGCACTTTTAATTACTAGAAATTGTCAAGTACAGCAAGTTCAATTATACAACCATTTTGTTCAAAAAGGTTGTATTTAATGTTTAAATATTAAACTGTTCTAGTAGTACCATAGAATCCCTTGGCTCCACGTTTTCATGCCAAACAAAAAAGTATTTGTTGACTAAAACAATTCTATAATTTTTACTTAGAATGGATTAATTTAGTGTTACATGGAGAAAAATGATGAAATGTAAATTAGGAAAAAAATATAAAGGATAATACCTTAAATGGAAAACTAAGTATGCTATGTTGAAAATAGTATTTTATTGTGGTATTGAAATGTTCAGTTGCTTGTTTATACTCCCTCTGTCCCAATTTACGTAGCACCGTTCAGATTTCTAGAGTCAACTTTTTGACTTTGAACGTGAATATGGACATAAATTTTTAAACTTTTCTGAAATAAAATTTATACATCTGAAAACTACATAACAACAAACCCAGTGTAATCCCACAAGTGGGGTCTGGGGAGGGTAGTGTGTACGCACACCTTACTCCTACCTTCAAAAAGGCAGGGAGACTATTTCCGGAAGACCCTCGGTTTAGGATAGGTAAAAGGAAGGGCGGCAACAACAAGCATACCAATTAGAAAACCGAAGCAAAAATACAAAACTAAAGACACTAGGTACTGCAATCAGAAAGCCGACACGAAAGGGATAACAAGTAATCACAGAAGTCAAGGGATACGAGAATACTAAATCACGTAATAAAGCTACTATTACCGACAAAGATAACACTCGGCTACCTGTCCTAACCCTCTGCCTTACTTCTCAACATCCTCACATTCCTACTATCCATGGTCATGTCTTCAGTAAGCTAGAGCAACACCATATCTTGCCTAATCACCTCTCCCCAATACTTCTTTAGCTTGCCTCTACCTCTCTTTGAGCCCTCCAGGTATGACTTGCGAATCAAGTCTCACGTCTTCGTCCACTACCTGAGTTGCACTACTGAACTTACACTCCAAGTATTTTATCTTGGTCCTGCTCAACTTGAAACCTTTAGACTCCAGGGTCTACCTTCAAACCTCTAACCTCGTTAATATCGCCTCGCATTTCATCAATCAACAAATAACATGCACCACGACACCTCCCCTTGTATGTGGCGCGTCAATGCGTCGATCGCTAAGGCAAAAAGAAATGGACTGAGGGCTGACCCCTGGTGTAACCCTATCATAACTCGAAAGTGTTCCGAGTCCCCTCCCACGGTCCTCACTCGGGTCTTAGCTCCATCATACATGTCTTAATAGCCACCTCTAGCCTCCAAACATCTTCACCGAACCTCCCTTGGCACATTATCGTAAGCGTTCTCTAAGTCGATGAACACCATATGTTAATCCCTCTTCCTTTCCCTATCCTGCTCCATCAGCCTCCTAACAAGATGAATAGCTTTCGTAGTTGAACGTTCCGGCATAAATCCGAACTGATTTTCAGAAATTGTCACAATCCTCCTCAGCTCCACCACCCTCTCCCAAGCTTTCATAGTATGGCTCTGTGTTGTCAACCGCGCGCTTGAAGCGCACTTAAGCCCTGAAGCGAGGCTCAAAACATGTTGAGCATTTTGCCTCGCTTTGGGGGCGCTTCTATGTCGCATCAAGGCTCTAAGGCATACTTTTCCTTGCCGATGAGTGTAATCCTGAAAAGGCGACACTAAACAACTGATATTTCATTTTATTGTAATTATTTTTCAATTTTTTTCTGTTTATGTGTTTTTTATTCTTATAATTATTGGTCTTGGACTACATATATATATATATATATATATTTACTTTTTCTCCCGTTGCCCCTTTTTTCCTTAAAGCCCACGTTTTATTTGCGCTTTGCGCTAAAAGCCCCAATAGACCTTAGAGTTTTTTTGCGCTTTTCGCCTTTGATAACACTGGTATGGCTTAGTAACTTGCTGCCCCGGTAGTTGTTACAACTTTGGATATCACCCTTGTTCTTATACAGCGGGACCATCGTACTCCATCTCCATTCTTCGACCATCTTCTTCATCCTAAAAATAACATTAAATAACCCAGTGAGCCACTCTAAGCCCGCCCTACCCACGCTCTTCCAAAATTCCACCGGGATCTCGTCTGGACGGTCGCTCTTTCCCTTGTTCATCTTACGCATAGACCCCTCAACCTCCTTGACTCTTATACTCCTACAATACCCAAAGTCCCGACGACTCTCTGAGTATTCCAAGTCCCCTAGCTCAATGCTCCTATCCGTTTTTTTGTTCAAGAGTTTATCGAAGTAAGCCTGCCATTTTTGTCGAATAAGTGTCTCATCTAACAAAACTATGCCGTCCTCGTCCTTGATGCATTCACTTGGTCCAGGTTACGGGCATTCCTCTCTCGCACCTTGGCTAGCCTGTACAACTTCTTATCCCCTCTTTTGCCTCTAAGTTCTTCATATAGGTGTTAAAAAACGCGGCTGTCTTGGTCGCAGTAACTGCTAACTTTGCTTCCTTCTTAGCCATCTTATACCCCTCCCTGTTCGTCCTCTTCACCTCCTCGTCCACGCTCTCCAGAAGCTTTAGATATGCCGCTTTCTTGGCTTCTATTTTGCCTTGAACCTCGTTAATTCACCACCAATCCCCTTTGCGGCATCTAGAGGAGCTCTTCGAGACCCCTAATCCTCTCTGGCAACCTCCTTAATGTAATTCGCAGTCGCGGTCCACATACCACTCACATCCCCGCTACTCCTCCATGCTCCCATAGCCATCAACGTATTCCCCACCTCCTGTGTTCTGTCTTTAGTCACATTGGGAATGAATGAGAAGATCGAAAAGTTGGAAGAAGAAAGGACTTTTTGGTTAGACACGTGGCTAAGCATTTTATTCAATCAAATATAGAGCAAGAATGTATGGTTTTGTGTCGATTACCAGTTCTTCCTCCTGAGTTGAGACTCGATCATTGAGATAGATGAGGGTAAACTAATGAGCTCAGATATTAATGAACTCTATAGAAGAGTTATCTATCGGAACAATACCCTTACCGATCTATTAACAACAAGTAGATCTACGCCAGGAGAATTAGTAATGTGTTAGGAGAAATTATTACAAGAAGTCGTGGATACACTTCTTGATAATGGAATCCGGGGACAACCATTAAGGGACGGTCATAATAAAGTTTACAAGTCATTTTCTGATGTGATTGAAGGCGAAGAAGGAAAGATTTCGTGAGACTCTGCTTGGCAAACGAGTTGATTATTCAGGGCGTTCTGTCATTGTCGTGGGTCCTTCACTTTCATTACATCGATGTGGATTGCCTCGTGAAATAGCAATAGAACTTTTCCAAACATTTGTAGTTCGTGGTCTAATTTGTGTGTTCTGTCCTTAGTCAAAGCTCCTTGAAAATTACGTATAAAGCATTGAAATTCACAATAATCAACAATTCAAATTATTTATAAGGCACCTGAAAAAATTGGGACAGAGGGAGTAATAATTAATATTCTGTTTTGGTCTTATTTTTAATTCTACTATATAATAAGGAGTAAGCTATCATGAAGTCGACATGCTAGCATGCCGATTGGGGCTTTTTCGCTATTTTGCATTTTTCACCTTAATACTTCCGCTTCTGGTTAGCATGAACTATTGAGGCTTTTTGTTAAGTTGACATGTGGGAGTTGTGGGTCCATAAATTTGTAAGCCAATTCTCTTTCCGTCCACCAAATATCCTCGAAAATTAAATGTAGGAAAAATCCTTCAACTACATGCCATTTGTTATCAGTGGTAATACCGAGTAGCATAGGCAACTTCCAATGAAGTTCTCGAAGAAGATGCTTTTATTTTATTTTTTCGAAATTTTAAGAGTAATGTTTTACAATAAAGATAACAGAGTTATCAATTAACAAAATCACAAAACATAAATCTTACAAAGACAAATATTTGCACACTTTTAAGTTGACATGTATCTATCTGCAAACACTCATTTTTACAATGAACGTCATATAGTGTCTCGTGCATTTAGAAAGTACTATCGTATTTGACCTTTTTGAGGTTTATGTTTTGCAATTTGTTTATTAATCACTCTGGAATCTCTAATGTAAAACATTACTCTTAAAACTATGTAAAAGAGAAAGAAAAGAAAAAAAGTGAAAACCCATGCCTCAAAAACTTCATCGGAAGTTGTTCGTGCTAATTAGTTTATTGATATTGATACCACGTGGCATGTAGTTGAAAATTACTGAAGGTTATTTCTTTCTTTTAACTTTAGAGGGGATTTGGTGGACAGAAAAGATAATGGAGTTAGTATTGATCTCTGGCCCCCACATATTTATTTAACAAACAGCCTCGATGTTAACCGGAAGTGAAAGCATTAAAGTTGAGAAATACAAAATTTCTAAACGTCCAGTAGGCAAGCTTGCTTAATCTTATTGTGTAGTAGAGAACATGTAAGTTCAAGAACGGAAAAGTCACTTAGCTACAGGAGCCCCTTATAGTTTGAGTTTTTGGTTCTTTTGCAGAAAACTTAAATATCTTTGGGGAATATTCACGTGATTATGAAAATACAATCAATCTCTTCAATCTTAAATTAGTTGAAGTCCACAATATAAAATCTCAAAAGATAATTAAAGTTGAATATTGTGATGGAATTCCAAAATTACTTAAAATAAGACTACCATTTGGTATAAAACTTTCTGAATTGTATAAATTGCCTCATCTAAAATTTAATTTAAACATATAGAAATGGGATACTTTTGTTTGTTTCTTATATAGGCACGTAAAGTGTCCCTCATGTGTGGGTCTAAATCTTTTCATGGCCAAGCTCGTGAAATATTTTTAGCTTATGGATGGACTTGATATCAGAACCTCGGTCTACTCTAGCATTGTATTGAATTGTGTGAATTAGTTTTAAGCTATTTGACATGGAACATATTTATTTATTTTAGTTCTCCAACAATTTTAAAGATATAATGGAACCTCACTAATTCTCTCCCAATCCTTTGAAAAACCCTTTTGTTTGTAAGGAAAAGGGTACATCCAATCACCTATAGGAAAACTGTCATAGGTACAGTCGAATGAAAATGTTTTTTCTCATGGCTTTTCTTCCTTATCCTTCATCTACTATGACACCTTGTGATATTTTTATCCCTCTCGGGGTGCTCGAACATTTTTTTTGTCTTATGGGGTCAATGTAACCCCCTAGCCCTAAATCTGCAATTCTGCATTCTAAGGAACCCAACAGTGGCTTTTCCTACTTTTAGACCTGAACACCCAACCTAATGGTTGAAGGTGGACGATCCTTGTAACTAGGTTGTCACCGCTTTTCCTGCCGAAACATATTGGAGCTTCACATGGTTGGTGTCGGATTTGATTGCAAAACTATGCAAAATCACTGCAGAGCTAATAGTAGCTTCTCAATTCTTAGGTGATTTGTTCATGTACTTGACTTTCATAAGTTACAAAACTGCCCTCGCGTCCTTGCCTGCTGTGCCAACTTCATGCTCCATCTCTTCTCACCTTTTTCCTTTTACCTGATCTTAATATGGATATCTACCAAATTTCGATGCTTCATTCTTTGCATAATTTAAAGGAAGAAAATCACAATTCATTAGAAGGTTCAGAAGTAGGGACGACTTTGTTCTCACAGTTTGTTTTGTTCTCAGCTGATAATTGTCTTCAATCCATAAGTAACGAGGGGTAAAGAGTGTAGGTATAGATAGCCAGCAAATATCAGGATCACTGAACTGGCTTGTGGAGATAAAAAATGGACCAATTAGGACAGTAAGATTAGCAGGTCTTGGTATGTGAGTGCATCGTCATCAGCAAAAATTGATCATATCTTTAGTGCAAGTACCACTTTTTCCAGTGATTATATTTTATCCATGTTGTGGTGCTGAATAATATGCCAGAGTGGTGCTTTCTTGCTGCTGGTTCAAGCTGACGTTCAACAGGTGGGAACTAATAGGGGAAAGAGGTGGATTGCAAATTTTTAAACATAAAACTAAGTGGTAGCAGGTTTATTAGCCTCTGCTAAGAGCCAATGATTTCTTCTGGTGAACAGAATATAACTAAAGCACCCATTAGAAGGAATGCAGCACGATAGTCATCTCTGCTGACCTTCATGTGCATTTTTTTTCTCTATTATGCTCGGTGTATTGTTATGGAAGTTGTTACATGTTTGCTTCCTGCTGCAGTTAATGACCCCTTTGTGATGAGGGCCTGGGCAAAAACATACCCGGATAACAAACATGTAAAATTCCTTGCCGACGGAGCTGGAAAATACGCTCATGCTCTCGGGCTTGAGCTAGACCTGTCTGAAAAGGGGCTTGGTGTTCGATCTCGAAGGTATGCTCTTCTGGTTGAGGACCTCAAGGTGAAAGCGGCTAACATTGAATCTGGAGGGGAGTTCACTGTCTCCGGTGCTGATGAAATCCTCAAGGCTCTTTAAGGTTCATCGCTGCCTTGCGTGTGTTTTTGGCTGTATTTACCGAGCTTCTGGAATGTAATGCCAATAATATTTTTGAAATATAAGTACTCGGTTCTGTTCCACAATATCACAGTTTGTATGAAGAATGCTTTAATATAGTAATTAAAAACTTCTTGCTGCTCGGATTACTTGCTCCACTGTGTGTTGGAGGCAATTAAATCCGCAATGTAACAAATTGGTCCAAGGTTGAGGTGGAAACATGTTAATACATGTGTACACCACCCAAATATTTCGAAATAATATCCTAAAAATGTGGAATATCCTAAAAAGAGTATGCCATATGTTAGATGCAAAGGAGGAACTTTCGAGAATATTGATGCTACCTTCATTTATCACAGATATTCAGAATGGTCAGTCCACGGCCTTGCTGCTGGAAATGTCATTCTCGGGGTACCCGATAAATTTTTGCCTCCTTCCCGTGTTATCTATATTGCCACAGTATTTTCAATTAACTTGCAATATTGAGTAATATCATCTGTAGGCTGTTGCTTCTCGATTTTTAAGATGCGAATGATGCATTTGTGATAAAGATGTGGGCAAACAATAAGCTAGAGAAAAGTGATGTGATGTTCTCTGCTGATGATTCTGCAAAATACAGGAGAGAACTGGGGCTGGATAGCTTGTTTGTTTAAACTTCTAAAATCAGCTTATTTTGAGATTTATTTTTTTCAAAAGTACTTTTCAAAAAAATATTTTTTTAGTGAAAACAGTTTGTGTTTGCCTAATTTATATTATATCATATCATCATCATACTATACTAAAAGTGGAAAGACTCAAAGTTGTAAAGTTGATTTACTAAAATATTCATAAAAAAACTAGATGACATTTTTACCCCTCATCTAAATACTACTCATATAATAAATTGGTGCTAAATAGTAAATTTACATTCCAGTAAATAATAAATATATCAATTAAATGGGAAGTCATTGGCTTGAAAGTTCCATGTATCTGCCAAGCACTTATTTACTTTCTTGAAATTGGAATTACTTTCATCTTCCTGTAATTATTACTATGTCTATTCATTAATGTTTTGAAAATTCTTTCATTTTTTCAAACAATATTGTCTCAAAATTAGTCGAAGAGTTGCAACAGAACTGGGTAATTAAAGAGTTGTAGTATTGGTGACTATTTTGCCATTTATTTTGTAAAGATAACAAAAAGAAAATAATTTAATAAAGTTAACAGTAAAAGTGATTAAATCGAAAGAAAGAGAAACAATCAGATGAGTTCAAGTGGCCAACCTTTAATAGGACAATCTTTTAATAAGGCCTTTGGTTTTCTTAGGATGTGTCAAAGCGCAATAGTGAAACTGAAACTTTTATAAATTAAACAAGCTAAATGTGGAGAATTATTTCATCGGCCAGTTGTTATTGTAGGGTGTCAGTTACGTAAATTCTTTTAATTGTTATTTACAAATCTTTTCACATTTCATTCTTTGTTGTTGTTCCTTTCAGCTTGCACTGTAATATTCTTTTTGCACAATCTTGCCATTTTTTTACTGCAATCTATAGAAGTGCACAACTAAAAGTTCCTATTTCTCTTGTTTCTGTCACAAATTCCCTTTTCAGGTACTTTGCTCAGAATTATCTGTAGTACATCACTAGGAAAATATATTCTTTTCCTATTAGACAAGTTCATTTTCTACCACTGCCTTCTGTGTAGGGAGTTGTATTTATTGGGTGACATCTAATACAATATTAACTTTCTGCAAAAATCATTGGACTTGCTTCCCAATCTCGCAGTCAAAAGTTCGACCTTATTGAATACTATTAGTGTCAAAATCAGATAACAATTAAATTTATATGCGGTTTTAAGGATACATGATCTAATTTGACACAAAAATGAGAAATCAAATTGAAATTAAAATTAATGATAAAAGATGAATGCAACCACACAAGTTGGGCAGCGTTGACCTTGTAGGATGATCGCCCATTGGGCCAAGAAAAGTTGCAATCAGAATCGGACATAGAATAATGAGACAATAATAACTAAAGAGATCAGTCTATTGCTATTTTTTATGATCAGATCCAAAGTGTCCTTACAAATAATTAGACACCCTTTATATAGTAGGTGAATCCTACTTTAGGTATACTCTATATAAGGTAAAAAGTCTCCTGATTTGCTAAGTAAGTGGTTCCATTGATTCGTGCCGAGATTCACGCCGCAATGCTCGACCCATTACGGATATTCTGGCTTTTTATTATTTAGGTTCGACGATCTTCCCTCGAGCATGTTCGGGGTCAGGATTGGTTCCGAATCACGGGCTTAGTGTTCTCGAGGACGGACATTCTGACCTCGTGTTCTGCTTCGATGAAACTCGGGACTGATCTTCAACCCTTCACGTTCCGAGTCCGATCTGTCGTGCACTAGTCAAGCCCGATTTCGACTGTATACAGATAGTCCCCTTGTTTTTCAGAGAGTAATGACGAGAAACGATATGAGCCTCAGATTCTCAATATACGAGCTTCCGATTCTTACTCTGATAAGTGACGATAGACTCATGACGTAAGTGATACGAATTTGATTCAGTGACTGATGGTCAAAATCCGCAGGTCCAGCAAAAACTCGATCGGATCGATCTGCTTCGAACTGAGATGGATGTGGTTAAAGCTGAGGCCGATGAGTGGAGAGGCAAGATGGATCGTCTGGCCTCGAAAAAAGAGGCAGCTCGGACACAACTAACCTTAGAAGAACCCAGCTAAGAGCGGGAAAGGAAAAAGCCGAGATCCAGACTAAAAGGGCTAAGGAGCTTAAAATGGCCAAGTCGGAAGCTGTCGTGATCAAAGCCAAAACTGATGAAATGGTGGCTCTGTACCAGGCTGATGCCGAAGCGGCTCAAGACCAATCAAAAAGTATGGTCGAGCATATGAAGTGGCACTCCCGTAGGCGGGCCCTCGAGGAAGTCCAGGCTCGAGGTTTTAACTTATCTGCGGATATTGAGGATGCCAAGGTGTCTGAAGCCGAGGCCAAAAAATCAGCCTATCCCGAAGAGGATGATTCCGAGGGCTCAGTCGGGTCCGAAGAATGAGAGGACCCCGAAAATCCTGATGACGAGGCGAGATCCAGTCTAGATCAAGTCGCTTCTGTTCGATTTTATCCCTTTCTGTGCTTAATATTGTGTATCAAGGCTGCTTGGCCTTTGTAAAAATTTTGTATCGAGGCTATTCAGTTCTTGTAGAAAGAATTTTTGATATATATAAGGCTTGCCTTTCACAGCTTTCAAAATTTTTTCTTTTTCTTTTTTATTTGTATTCGCAAAGATCGATATGCCTTAGCATGAAATAGTTAGGTTGTGTTCGAAGGCTCGAACGAACCTTACTTTTAACTTTATTTCATTTTGAGGCTTCGTGGGGATTCGGTGTTACCAAAAACTTTCTTCCCCAAAGTAGTTTAGGTTTATAATTTGCTAAGGGTAGCCTTTAGAACCGATTAAGAAATTTCAATGCCTTCTTGTTTTTGTTACGGGCTTCAGACGTCTTCGAGCCGTGTTTATGTGGCCATAGCCTTTATAGTTCAGGTAATGCCAAATAAGCTTTGTGCTCTCGGGTTTCGTTAACATGGAATGGCCTTAGCCCTTTAATTCGGGCGTTGCCAAATAAGCTTCGTGCCCTCGAGTGTTGTTAACTCGGAACGACCTTAGCCTTTAAAGTTCGAGGGTTGCCTTATGTCCCCGAGATCTAATAACTTGGACCGTCTGAGTTTGTTTTTCGGATGGCAGTCCCCGAGTGAGAGAGTGATTATTCAAACTCAGGTTAAGGCGGCCCTTGGGTTCTTTTCTTTTAAGGGATCGGAAGTAGGAAATTCCTTGAGAAATGTAAAAGAAAAGTTTTAAAAGACAAGACGTTTGCAAAGAAGAGATTTCACTTTATTCTGCCATGTATGTGTACAAGTTTTGTGTCAGGTTTCGATCAGTCTATTTGAGCACGGTTCATTTGACCGTTTGGCCCTTACATTAAATCTTATTGATATTCAACCCTTCAATCCTAAAGTCTCTTTTAATGCTAAAGTGGTCCCCCAGTATTCGGGGTCGATTGAAGACAGGCCTCGAATACTGTTGTCACTGATTCGTTACCGACCTTCGAATCTAGGTTAGCACGATTTACTTGTTGCCTCGTTAAAACCTTGCCGTAAAATCCATTTGGACAAAAGCGGTCCAAGGGAAAAAGAGTGCAACGCGTGCTTTCAGACCTAACATCCTGTACGGCCCCTTGTTTGATACTTGCAAACATTAGTTCGTAATGCAAATAAAAGAAAAAAAATAAAGAATAAGGTTGTACCTTAGCAGTAATACCGCTTTAAGTGAGTTATATTCCAGTTGTTCGGTAGTTGCTTACCATCCATCGTTCCGAGCTTGTAGGATCCCTTTCCGGTGATTTTAATGATACGATAAGGTCCTTCCCAATTTGGTCCCAACTTTCCCTTGTTCGGACTCCATGTGTTTGGCGTGACCTTTCTTAGTACTAAGTCCTTGACGTTGAAGTATTGAAGGTTGGACCTTCTGTTGTAATACCTCTCCATCCTTTGCTTTTGAGCAGCTAACCGAACAAGGGCGACTTCACGTCTCTTATCTAACAGCTCTAAGTTCATATTCATGGCTTCGTGGTTCGATTCCTCTGTTGCATACCGGAATCTGACACTTGGCTCCCCGACCTCAACCGGTATCAAAGCTTCGGCGCCATAAACCAGAGAGAACGGGGTCGACCCGGTGCTGGATTTCGCGGTCGTACGGTATGTCCATAGGACTTCGGGCAATATTTCCTTCCATCTCCCTTTGGCATCGGTTAACCTCTTTTTGAGGTTTTGGAGTATGGTTTTGTTGGTAGAGTCGGCTTGTCCATTCCCACTAGGGTGGTAGGGTGTCGATAGGATCCTTTTGATCTTGTGATCTTCGAGGAATTTGGTTACTTTGCTACCAATGAATTGCTTCCCATTGTCGCATACGATCTCGGCAGGCATTCCAAATCGGCATATGATGTGATCCCAAATGAAATCGATGACTTCTTTTTCCCTAACCTTCTCATATGCCTGAGCTTCCACTCATTTAGAAAAATAGTCAGTCATAAATAGTATAAATTGAGCTTTACCTGGTGCCTAAGTAAGAGGGCCAACAATGTCCATCCCCCACTTCATGAACGGCCATGGTGATAAAATTGAGTGGAGCATCTCCCCGGGTCGATGGATCATCGAGGCGTGCCTTTGGCATTCGTCACATTTTTGAATGAATTCTTTTGCATCTTTTTCCATATCGACCTAGTAATAATCAGCTCTGATTATTTTTCGAATCAATGACTCGGCGGCTGAATGGTTTCAGCAGGTACCCTCATGGATTTCCCTCAAAATGTACTCAGTATCACCCGGTCCCAGACATATCGCGAGTGGGCCACCAAGTGTTCTTCTGAACAAGATTGTATCTTTGGACAAGCTAAATTAGGCCGCCTTTGTACGCAAGGCCCTCGAATCTTTTGGATCCGAGGGCATCTTACCGGAGCTGAGATATTCTACGTATTTGTTCCTCCAATCCCAAGTTAGGCTCGTTGAGTTGATCTCAGTGTGGCCTTCCTCCACTACTGACCTCATAAGTTGTACGACTTTTCTCGAGTCGAATTCGTCATCTTCGATCGATGACCCAAGCTGGCGAGGGCGTCGGCCTTGCTGTCTTGATCCCGAGGTATATGTTGTAAGGTCCATTCTTTGAACCGATGTAATGTCACTTGCAGTTTGTCTAAGTACCTTTACATCCGTTCCTCTCTGACCTCGAACGGTCCATTGACTTGATTTACCACAAGAAGGGAGTCGCACTTGGCTTCGTTCACTTCCGCTCCCAAGCTCTTGGCTAGTTCTAGGCCTGCAATCATGGCTTCATATTCGGCTTCGTTGTTAGTCAATTTCACAGTCTTAATAGATTGTCTAATTATATTACCTGCTGGTGGCTTCAATACGATGTCAAGTCCAGACCCTCTTGCATTCGAGGCACCGTCAGTGAAGAGGGTCCAGATTCCCGAGGAGGTTCCTGAGTCAACTAACAACTCTCTTTCGACCTCGGGTATTAGGGTCGGTGTGAAATCGTCCACGAAATCTGCCAACACCTGAGATTTAATGGCGGTCCGAGGTCGATACTCAATGTCGTACCCACTTATTTATATGGCCCACTTGGCCAATCGGCCCGAGAGCTCGGGCTTTTGCATAACATTCCTCAATAAGTAAGTCGTTATGACACATATGGGATGACATTGGAAGTATGGTTTCAGTTTCCTAGAGGCATTTAACAAAGCGAGCGCCAGTTTTTCTAGGTGGGGGTACCTAGTTTCGGCTTCGCCTAAGGTTCTGCTGACATAGTAAATTAGAAATTGCGTACCTTGTTCTTCCCGAACTAAGACTCCGCTTACTGCTATCTCCGAGACCGCCAAGTAAACGTACAGTTGTTCGTCCCCTTTCGGTGTATGAAGCAATGGCGGGCTCGATAAATACCTTTTGAGTTCTTCTAAAGCTTGCTGGCATTCCGGGGTCCATGAAAAGTTGTTCTTCTTTTTCAATAGTGTGAAGATCCGATAGCTTTTGTTGGACGATCTCGAAATAAATCGGCCCAGAGCGGCTATTCGCCCGGTCAACTTTTGCACGACTTTCACATTGCTACGACCGTGATATATTCCATAGCTTTGATATTTTCAAGGTTGATCTCGATTCCTCGATTTGACACCATGAATTCGAGGAATTTACCTGACCCTACTCCGAACGCATATTTTCCCGGGTTCAGCTTCATATTGTACTGCTTCAGTATACTAAATGTTTCCTGCAAATGTCTTAAATAGCCCTCTGCTCGCAGGGACTTAACTAACATGTCGTCAATATAAACCTCCATTAACTTCCCTAATTGTTTCTCGAATATTCAGTTTACTAGACATTGGTATGTGGCACCAGCATTTTTTAACCCAAATGGCATTAAATTATAACAGTATGTGCCATATTTAGTGATGAAGGAAGTTTTTTCCTGATCACCTGGGTCCATCCATATTTGGTTGTATTCGGAATATGCGTCGAGAAAACTAAGGGTCTCGACTGTCGATTTAGTGGCATCGAAATTATCAGGGGTGATAAAAGATTTGGGAATCGCATAATCATCATCCTCGACATACGATTGTTTGTTCATATCTTCCGAAGATGGTATCTGTGATTGCTATTTCGTCCTTTCTTCGATCACTTGGTTTGGAACCATTGGTGCTGGCGTCACCTCTTGGACCGCGAACATTTCTTTTGCGGCCGGTTTCTCCCCGCAGACCGTTTAACTCCATTGGGCAACATAAATTTCAACGCCTGGTGCAGCATCAAAGGCACCGCCCTCATGTCGTGGATCCACGGTCTCCTGAACAGACTATTGTACCTCATGTTCCCTTCGATCACATAGAACTTTATTTCTTGAATGGTTCCAGCAGTATTTATCGGTAACATTATCTCACCCTTGGTGGTCTCACATGCCATGTTGAATCCATTAAAAACTCGAACTGTAGGAACGATCTGGTCTAGCAGTCCGAGTTGCTCCACGACCCTTGATCGAATGATGTTGGCCGAGCTACCTAGATTCGATTAACACATGTTTAACTCTGATTTTATGTACGAGTACAGATATTACTAGTGCGTCATTGTGGGGCAGTACAATCCCTTCTGCGTCCTCGTCGTTGAAAGATAAAGTTCCCTTCGGCGTGTAATCCCGAATTCGTTTCTCCCTAGTAATGGATATTTTGGTGCGTTTCAACATTGGTCCCTGAGGGGTATCGACTCCATCGATGATCATGTTGATGACGTGTTGAGGTTCTTCTTGCCCCGTCCGTTTGTCAGAATTCCTCTTCCCGAAATAATTTTTGACTCGGTCGCTCAGGAATTCCCGAAGATGTCCGTTATTGAGTAGCCGGGCTACTTCCTCTCTCAGTTGCCGACAATCTTCTATTCTGTGACCGTGAGTGCCATGATATTTACACATTTGGTTAGGATCCCTTTGGGTCGGATCAGATTGTAGTGGTCGAGGCCATTTTGTATCTTTAATGCGACCGATAGCCGATACAATAGTGGCAGCATCGACATTAAAGTTGTACTCTGATAGCCGCGGTGCTTCTTTATGCCCGATGGGCCTTTCGAAGCTGATTTGGTCATGAGTCCCTAGCTGCTCTGGCCTCAGTCATTTCTTCTTTCATTTCTTAGGGAGTTCCGCCCGGATACTCTAATTTTTCTGTCCCCGAGATATGGCTGATGTCGATCTCTGTTCGATCTTGGTTCGTGAACAATATCCCTCCTGACTCTATTAAGAGCTCTAACGTGATAAATGGATCCCGAAGGGGCCCCGAGCTGATCGTCTTCGATTCTGATTTTCGACTGGTACCAGTTATGTATGTCAGCCCATGTAACAGCTGGGTATTCTATTAAGTTCTACTTTAGTTGCTGCGAAGCCATTGAGCTTCGAATATTGAGTACCTGAGTGAAAGCTTGAACAACTCAATCGTCAGTGACTGGTGGCAGATCCATCCATTCCAGTTGAAACCGGGACACGAACTCTCTGAGCATCTCGTTATCCTTTTGTTCGACTTTGAAAAGGTCCGATCGTTTCGACCTTGATGGCACCCGCGTGCGCCTTCAAAAAAGGCTGCAAGCATAGCAAATGAGTTAATAGAATTAGGAGATAAGTTGTGATACCATATCATGGTTCCCTTTGACAGGGTCTCCCTAAATTTCTTCAACAGAACGGATTCGATCTCATTGTCCTCCAAGTCGTTCCCTTTTGTAGCAAATGTATACGAGGTTACATGCTCGTTCGGGTCAGTCGTTCCGTTATACTTGGGTATTTCGGGCATACGAAATTTCTTGGGGATCAGCTTCGGAGCCGCGCTCGGTGGAAAAGGTTTATTCACGAACTTCCTGGAATCTAGGCCTTTTAACACCGGGGGTGCTCCTAGGATTTGGTCTACCCTGGAGTTGTAGGTTTCCACCTTTTTGTCGTTTGCCTCGATCTTTTTCTCCCCTGATTCTATCCATTTTGTTGGCTCCTCGAGCATCTTCATAATTACGGGGTTTTCCCCCGATTCATATTCATTCGACCTTCCTACGATTGATTCATCCCTGCGGGTAATTTCCCGGGAAGGGCCAAGCTCAACCCTATTCGGGATTTGACTTCGGTTTTGTAATTGAGCTATCACCGTCTGTTGAGCCTGTAACATTTCGAAGATCATCCGAAGGCTGATCCCGTCCCCTTCAACGTTTTGGGGGTTTCGAGTTACTGATCGGACTTATCTATGAACGCTATTTGAGGGGTCGGTAGGTGGATCCGCATCAACTGCCACGTGTGGATTAGCGTCAATCGGGTCAACAATCGGGATCTCGTTATCGGGCGCTATGTTGTTATTTTTACCTTGGTAATCAGACTCGTTGTCAACGTGCAGAGGTGCCGATTGAAAGTTTGACATTTCTGTATTATAGACTGGAATCAAAGACACTTCAAAGAGAAAGTGTGAAGCAGTGTGTGTGTTAGGGAGATTTATATCAAATAACCACTATTATCCTTAGCCCCATGGTGGGCGCTAAACTGTTTACCGTCAAAATCGGATAACAAATGAATTTATACGCTGTTTTAAGAATACATGATCTAATTTGATACAAACACGAGAAATCAAATTGAAAATTAAAATTAATGATAAAAGATGAATGCAAACCACACAAGTTGGGCAACGTTGGTATTGTAGAATGCTCGCCCTTGGGCCAAGAAATGTTGCAATCAGAATCGGAAATAGAATAATGAGACAATAGTAACTAAAAAGATTAGTCTATTGCTATTTTTCGTGATCAGATCCAAAGTGTCCTTACAAATAATTAGACCCTCCCCTTTATATAGTAGGGGAATCCAACTTTAGGTAAACACTATATAAAGTAAAAAATCTCCTGATTTGCTAATTAAGCGGTTCCATTGATTTGTGCCGAAAGATTCACGCCGCGATGCTCGACCCATTACGGATATTTTGGCTTTTCGTTATTTAGGTTCGACGATCTTCCCTCGAGCATGTTCGGGGTCAGGATCGGTTCCGAATCACGGGCTTAGTGTTCGAGGACGAACATTCTGACCTAGTGTTCTGCTTCGATGAAACTCGGGGTCGATCTTCAACCCTTCGTGTTCCAAACCCGATCTATCGTGCAATAATCGAGCCCGATTTCGACCGTATACAATTAGTCTATTGAGGGAAAAAACAAGATGTGCTGATGATGAATAGTCAGTAGAATGCATCATTTTCCTTTGGTGGAATTTCCGTAAAAACTTAAGTGAAATGATTAATGTATGATTAATAAATAGATAACTATTAGTTTAAATCTGTATAAGTTGTTGAACAAATAAATTATTTTCTATATATTGTACATGAAAATATGATCTACCGTTTTTTAAAAATTTGTGTGAATAATACGCTTTAGAAATGAATTTCATAGATATTTTTTATGGGGTATTTAATCGTCATTATGAATGTAAAATTTATAGCAAGTATATTCTCTTTTTCTTCGCAATTTGACAAGGTGGAAGGTATGAGAAATGTAATTTTTAAAGGTAAAGTTACAAGAGTTTCAGAAAGACAATACTTACAGGGTTTTTTTTTTCTTTTTCTTTGAGAACTTGAACGTTAAAGTGTCTGTTTAACCTTAAAACCGGATAACAATTGAATTTGTTCGTAGTGCTAAGGATACGTAAACTAATTTGATACTCAATAACAATATGGTAAAAGCAATTGAAATATAAGAAGAAAGATAACAAAACTGTGTATTGAGATGGACAATAAGAAAATGATAGAATCCTCGTATGAACAGTGAAAATGGTATCAAACAGCCAGAAAAATAATGGTTAAGTTGAGAGAATTTGATGCCTTACAATGGTGGACCAAATATGCCTCTTATAGGCCCAAACAAGAGTTCTAAGTAAGGTAAATAACTAACTACAAGATAAATCCCTTAAAATTCGGGATAGAATCCCCTCAAATCGTGGCATAACGGTGATGACGGCTTGAGATAATTAACTGTTGGCGAAATATCCGGTGAGTGGCGAGATTTGCGGTTCGAGGCCGGTCCTTAATCTCTTAGTATTCCTCGATCAGTTATATCGATCGTCTTGTCCCGGCTGCTCCGACTGTCGTACCCGACTCCTCGATCCCGGGCCGGAAAAGTTCGGCCTCATACTATCTCCGTTCCGATTTCCTTAGGTTGTGTCTCACCCGCTTCACTTGGTTGTAACCGACCCGATTTCATATAAATGTATCCGACTCAATACAGATAGTCCCCTCATTTATTAGAGAGTAAGGATAATAAACGATATGAATTCTTGTCCTCCGATTCCTTGAAGCAAGTGACCGATATATATATTACTCACGACACGTGGACAAAGTCGTCTTCTAACTTGTTCTTGAAGGCAACCTGGGCGTGACGGCATCTTTATGACGTACGCGAGTGCCAATATAAGCAATCATCACAGGTCCCATCCTAAATTATCGTGCCTGCTGCAGGCATTTAATGCGCGCATTTAATGCTTGGTCGCCTCGTACTAAGTGCCGCCGCCTTTGGTGGAGTATATATAGTCCTTTTAACCGCGGATTAACCTTTTCACCTTCGCGCTTGTTGACGAAATTACTCCTTTCAAACTTCTTCTTTGATTTCATTCTCCAGAAAGAACTCATAACCCTCTGAAATTTCTTTTAGTTCCTGCTCCTATTACTTCGATGGCAAAAACTTCAAAATCAGTTCCTTCAAGGCAAAGTCCCCCCACTGAGACGGTTCGTACTGATGAGCCTTCATTGGAACCCCCATTGAAGGCTTTCATCCCTGTAGGGTGTCACACTGGCTCCGGCTTTAAGGTCGAAAAAGCCTCATCGATGCCCGGTCGAGGCGAACCCGTGTCTGACTATATCAGCTCTATCACCCACAAACATCTCGATAGGGTGAAGACGGAATGTCATTGGGCTGATAAGGAGGTGGTGGTCCCTTCTCTTGACGAAGCTATCACCACACACGTAGAGGGGTACCTTAGCGTGTACACCTACCCATTCACAATAGGGCCTATAGATCCAATAATAGTAGAATTCTGTAGGAGGCACGAAGTTACCTTAGGTCAAATCCACCCCTCTATGTGGCGGATTGTATATCTCTTTCGATTTTTTGTAGATAAGATCGAGGGTGATCATCCTTTTACCCTCGACCATATACTTCGTTTGTATAGCTCCCGAATGTTTCGAGGGGGGTTGATTAAACTGGCTCATCGAGCCAGTAAAGCTCCCTTTTCAAGCATCGACGAGGATAGAGATCGGGGGTGGATGAGCAGGTTTGTCCGAGTTAGGACCTCCGATCTGATCCCATCCAACTACATGCCATTTCCCGAGAAATGGAATTTGAACCGTAAGTGTTTCTTTACATATTTCTCTCCCGTCATTGTTTTTCAATGTATGACCGAAACCTTTAATGTGTAGTCGTTCCCCAAACTCCGGCCGCTATCTAAGATTTGAAGGAATGGGTCGGAAAAATAGCGGCCCAGCGAACCTACTCCGAACGGTCCTGGAGGGAAATTTCAAAAGGATTATGGGAGGCCAAAAATCATGGTAAGTCCCCTTGGTTGAAACCCTTTAAATAAATCGAAGCCAATACTTAACCCTGAAAACATGATTTGCAGGTCTATCCAAGGACGCCGAGTTGAGATCGGCAGCTACTGATGGAGCAGTCCTTTGTCTCCTTCCGACACCGGCCTCGGAAACAAGGGACAAAAGAAAGGGGGCCCCAAACAGGCTGAGCCCGCAAAGAAAAAAGGAAGGAAAACACTGTTGGCTCGCAAAACCACCGTCTCCACTATCTCTTTGAGTGAAAATTCAGAGGAGGAGGAGGAAGGCCCCAAACTTACGCGTCGCAAACCTACTCGGGGGGTCCCCGAGCTGGTAGCGGATGACGCTGATGCATCCCAAGGTGGTGCGGAGACAAGAGTCGGAGAGACAATTGAGCCTCCGGCCCCGATACAGAAGCCTTCCGATCTTCCCGGAATGGCTCACTCGCCCTCCTTCTCTGAAACATCTCTGAAGGAGACCGAAAGTGCTTGGATACAGACGCTGGGTGGAATGCCGGCCATGACGGGTACCTTTGAGGAATATTTTGACGGGGTGCCATCGTCCGATACTTTCGGTCTCGATGTCCCTAGAAAGAGTCCCCCGGCCGAGTCGAGCAGGATGTCGGTCAGTATTAAGCTGGTTGATAAATTTCCTGCTCCGAGCTTGAACCCTGAACGAAGAAGGGTAATAACTTTCTCCGTTCCTGAAGACGCTCGGGTGTTGGGCCCCCCGGTAGGCATAGCAAGTTATCTCCACAACTTGGCGACGGAGGAAGACCGGGTCGCCATGAATGTTGTGGACTGGGCTTGCCTTTATAACGAAGCCCAACAAGCATCGATCAAAGTACGTATTCTTACTTGTTTCAAACCTGTATAAATATTCTGGTTTTGAAATTTACTAACACTTTCTGGTCCATTTGTTTGTAGTCTTCGGTGCTTTACCATGAGATGTTCCTTCGTATCAAAGAAGGAATGGAACGAGAGATGGAGAGACGTCGGAAACTCGAGGACCGGATGTCAAATGCCCGGACTGAGCTGAATTTTTTAAGGAAGGAGTACACTTCCTGTGTCGACCGGTTAGAAGCGATGAGCAGACTATCGGAACGGCTACAGGCTGAGCTCAGCGACTCCAAAGCCGAATCGAGTCGATGGAAATCCCAAGCAGAGCAACTAAGTGTAGAAAAATCGACTCTTCAGGAGCGGATCGAGGCTTTGCTCAAAGACAACGAACTTCAGCGCCTCGAAATCCAATCACTCGGCCTTGACCGGACGACCTTATCCGCCCGGCTTCAGGAAGCACAAGCGAAAATCGCCAAAACCAAGGCCACGGCTGATGATCTGATAGCCCAGTATAGGGCCGATGCCGAGGTAGCCAACGAGCAATCGAGGGCACTAGTAGAATATGCTAAGTGTCAAACTCGCCTCACCGTCCTCGAGGAGCTTCAAACCCGTGGCCTCGACTTATCTTCCGATATAGCAGAGGCTTCCAAAGCCGAAGATGAGTTGAGGAGAAAAACATTCCCGGAGGAGTTCGAGGACGGCTCCGACTGACGGTCGTCTTTTCTTTCTTTTGTTCTAATCATGTAATTATCCCCCTTGCACGGTTTTGAACATATATACAAATTTACCTTTCGTTCTTCACTTGTTATGTACTATCATTTGTTGCCTTGGCATAAAATCCTAAATGATCGATCCATTATTAACTTGGCTTCGATCCTGAAATAAACTCAAAACATAGAAAATGGTTTAAGTTATAGCTTTGTTCAAAGCGATAGTCGATTTGGCCTTAGCCTCGTTCGAGTTATCGATTGCCTTTAAATTCGTAGGGGTCGAGGTCATGCCTTAGTAGGATTTCCTGACCTTCATCAAATAAACTCGGCCTCATATTTTAGCCCGAGTTCTCATTCTTCATTCGAACTTCGATCGTATGTTAAGTTTCGAACGGATTCGGCTATAGCCATGATTCAGCTTGATCGATCAAGAATTCTCATTTTCGTATGATTTGGCCTTAATCGTAACTTGATTTGAACAAGTAAAGAATTCCATATGGTCCAGCCTTTGCCGTAATTAGATGTGACCAAGTAAGAATTTTCATATGGTCCAGCCTTAGCTGTAACTTGATTCGAGCATATCGGTCTTAGTTTCATATAGTTCGGCCTTAGCCGTAATTTGATTTGACCACATCGGTCTTAGTTTCATATGGCTCGGCCATAGCCGTAATTTGATTTGACCACATCGGTCTTAGTTTCATATGGCTCGGCCTTAGCCGTAATTTGATTTGACCACATCGGTCTCAATTAAAGCTTTGTTAGCTTCGAAAGGGCCTTAGCCTGTCTAACCGATTCCGGATTTTGCCTTATCAGGTCTTACTTCCTTCGGTTTTAATGTGCGTCGATTGTTTGCAAAATAATAAGCAAGAAAAAACCCTTAGGTTTGACAACGTAATGTGGGCGTCGAAAAGTCTTTGCTATTATTTGAACAATAGTACATTTTGTTGGTTGGGGGCGAGTTAGATCGTTCTACTAGGGTACAGCTCCTTCGGCCGTTTGACCCTTACATCGATTCCTAGCGATCTTTATCTTGGCCCCTCGATATCGATTTTGGACAAAACGAAAGTTTCTTAGATTGAACATAGTAGCATGACATGTATGCTGCCTCATTAAAAACCTTGCCGAAAAACCCAAATTGGGACAAAAACGGTCGAAGGGAAAAAGAATGCAGCGCGTGCTTTCAACTTTCTTGTTTGGTGATCTTTTGCCCGAAGTTGATTTGTCCTGCATAGGTTAGTATTGAAGAAATGTAAAAGTAGAAAGAAAAGGAAAAGGATACCTCAGCAGTAGTATTTCTTCAAATGGCTCACGTTCCAGTTGCTCGGCAGTTCTTTACCATCTAAGGTTCCCAGCTTGTAGGATCCTTTCCCGGTCACCTTCAGCACAGTATAAGGACCTTCCCAGTTCGGTCCCAGCTTTCCCTCGCTAGGGTCTCGCGTATTGGGGGTGACTCTTCTAAGTATCAAGTCCCCTATGTTGAAGTGTCGAAGTCGGGCTCTTCGGTTGTAATACCTTTCGATCCTCTGCTTTTGGGCTGCCATTCGTATTAAGGCAGCCTCCCTTCTCTCATCCAAGAGCTCTAAGCTAGTGTTCATAGCCTCTTGGTTGGAATTCTCGGTTGCATATTTAAAACGGATACTTGGTTCGCCTATCTCGACTGGAATCAAGGCTTCAGCTCCATAGACTAAAGAGAAAGGCGTGGCTACTAGTTCTTTCAGTTGTCCGGTATGCCCACAAGATTTCGGGCAGCATTTCTCTCCATCTTCCTTTGGCGTCGACTAGTCTTTTCTTCAGATTTTGA